>JBBMOL010000615.1:0-110676 GCA_037954665.1 Laguncularia racemosa
TTGCAACCACATGACTTCCTACATGTTTCAAGCAAGCATGCGGACCAGCTAAGCTAGCCCATTTCTCTTTTTTTTTTTTATTGCACACTTAATATACGTTAACTTAACAGTTTTGCTAATTTTTTTGTTATTTTGAAATTTATAAATTTAATTTAGAAATCTAAATGTCTTTTATTATTATTGCTACCCTTATTATTATTATTTTCTATTATTTGCTTATTATTTTTATTTTTTTCCTTCTATATATATTAAAAAATGGGGGCAAAAATGGAGTGTTTACATCACTTAGTTCACACTTGGTGAAAAAATAATCCTCCGATTACTTTCGATGCGCCCTATAGTAGTGATAGCCTTCGATTTTATGCAATGTATCATGCAATGCATGTCTAGTTTTAGTTAAATCCAATCTTTTAATTAATCAATTCGAGGTGATCAAACAATATATGGTTACAAGCTAATCCTACAAGCAAAACAATCTATACTTTATATTTATATTCACCATGGAAAGAAGAATCAAGCATTACATGTCACAGATATAGCAAGACTAGACTAATCAGATAAAATCAAATTAACGAGACAAAAAAAAATCACAAATAAATAAATTTTAAAAATGAATCAACATATAAGGTCGGATCAATAATAGTACAATACAACCTAAACTCATCAACCGTCAAATCAACCACCCAGGATTGATTTATAGTTTTTAATCCTAACACAACTATGTCATTTCACTTCTCAAGTGCTCAATTCTCTACATTCCAAAGCCAAGCAGGGTGACCAAATGTACCCTCTTGCAATATCCTCAATTATCAAAATTCCAAAATTTATAAAAATATGACCACAAGTATTTTTCATATGGGCAAAAGTAAAAATATATGTATATATATATATATATATTATCGATTCCTTCATATATATACATACAATGTAGTTAGGATAGAAATTGTTTTGTTCAATCAAACATTTTCTAAGTCTTTAAGTTTATAAATATATAAGAGCAAACATCTATAAATATATATATATATATATATATATTATTTATAAATATAGCTCATTAAACCACATGTATATATATATATATATAAAAGATTACTAAATATATATATTTAGCTAAAGGATAAGTTTGTAAAACATATTCCCTTACAAATTTAGGGGAAACAAAAGAATATGTTTATTAAGTTTAAAAGATGAAAATTCATACTGGAGATTTTATATGATTATAAGTATAAATGTATTCTATAAATATAGAGTAAAAATAGTTTTGTCCAGCCATATATATATATGTTCATAATTAGATTTTCATGTGTATGTAATGATATAGTTTGTTCCACATTATGTATACATATACACTATGTATATAAGGACAAAGTAAGGTTTTATTATAATTTAGTTTGAAAAAAACAAGGTTGGAATCATGGTATCAAGCCAATAATAGCGACATTAGCTTAACACCATCGTCTAGATAGCGACGTTTAAATTTTTAGACCCTTTTGTACCTTATACCATTAAGGTAGTATTTTTGTGCTATCAAAACGATATTCATTTGTATCGTCCAACTTTTAATCTCTTTATAAAATTTCATTCCCAACCCATTTTACACAACTTCTAACTTCAAAATAATAACCACCACAACAACTATAGCAACAACCAAGTAAGAAAATACACATATACATACATAAGTTGATCACGCACTCCCTCACACATACAAACAAACCAACACACACACTCTCGCACATACACGTAATAGACATACACACCCCATCACTAGGCATACACACACTTATCCACATCAATAGCTATGACATCATCCCAAATCTTGCACACCAACATACACACCACTCCATCACATCCTAAGACGCCCCCTACACCAACATGACAACAACAGCAATAGCAATAACAACTGCGGCAATAGCCCATTAACATAACATAGTTCACTTCACTCCACACACATCCATGCACAACAAGGTAGGACACCATCACAATCATTCAAATTCCACAATAAACAAGATATATAAATATATATAAATAAATATTCAATACAACACATCATGAAACCAAATACTGTATATCACAAAGTTTTCGACTCACCTAGATCTCTTAGCTTTAAAACTCCAAATAACTCTCAGGAACTTGTGTGAATCTGGATCTTTCATGTAATAATAAACGGATAACAAACTTAAAGCTAACTCTACTAATTAAATTCACTAAACTTAAAATAAAAATGAAATCTAAATATATTTTTTTTTAAATTCGCATGGAATTTTAGCTCGAATTTAGAACTTGAAATTTACCTAGCAAGTGTGGTCTTGTCGCGAAATACTCCTTCAAAGAATCGTAATGGTGCTTATGGTTTTTTATTTAGAGTTAATATGAGGAAGATAAAGGATTT
The DNA here is from genome assembly GCA_037954665.1 of Laguncularia racemosa. Lineage (NCBI taxonomy): Eukaryota > Viridiplantae > Streptophyta > Magnoliopsida > Myrtales > Combretaceae > Laguncularia > Laguncularia racemosa. The sequence continues at coordinate 2,390 of JBBMOL010000615.1, forward strand.
TTGAAGTTTGGAGGAGAAAAAGCAAAGTCGTACCGGAGAAGACAAGAAGAGAAGAAGAAAAGAAAGAAAGGAAAGAAATGCGGTGACAAAGAGAAATGAGAGGAATTTATAGGGAAATTAGCTTGATCAGTGGATAATTATCTAATTACGAGTCCAGTTAGTACACATATTAATATTTAATTATATTATCTAAATTATAATATTTTATATAAAAATTTACGTGTATACTAAATAAAATATTCTAAGTATAAATATATACTTAAAAATTATATTTAACTATCATAAATCTAAAATTTTAACTTTTATTTCTTATTTGTTATATTTATCTAATATATCCTGTTCTTTCTTTTTTTATTTTAAATTTAATTATTATTTGTTATAAGATTTTCGTTATACATAAGTTATTAAAATAGTATTAATATATTATGGTAATTAAATTTTTCGTTATTACTTTTCTCAAAATTTTTAGAACACGAAAATATTATACTTACTACCCTAGCCTAAAAGTACTTATTGTTTCGCTTATTTTTTTAAATTTTAGTATAGTTTTTCAAATTTTTTGGGGTGTTTCATGATGAATGCAAGCAACACATCTATGGGAGTTTGGAACTATGGAAGGTGTAGACTTGCGTCGTCTACACATTGACTATCCTCCATACTTAACTATATGGTAACATCCCCTTAAACTAAGGCCAGATTATTGCACTTAACTAGTAGCATCCCCCCTTAATTGGGGTTGGATTGTCACATTTAACTATCACTAATTAAAAAAAAATGCCACTAAGGGCCAATTTAGGTGAATCTCGTACCAAGGCATGCACCATCAATCAACAATGCCACATAGGTCTCAATCAAAAGATGTTCTAATAGCTTTGCCCCAATGAAATCAATTTTAATAAAATTACCATTGACAGCCTCATGAGTATACACTGATGTTTTAAATAAAAATAACCATCAATAGCCTTAAAAGCACATACCAAGATTTAGTTAAAATTACTATAAACAGCCTCAAGAGCACATACCAAGGTTTAAGAGAAATTTTCCATCGGTAGTCTCAAGAGCACACACTGAGATTTTACAAATGGCAGCTTTTAAGAGCACACGTGAAATTTTACACAAGGCAGCTTATAAGAGCATACACTAGGATTTTAGATAAAGTCATTATAAAAGCAATTTAAAAACATTTCAAAAATATTTGGCAAAGCTTGAGCACTCTACACTCACTTTTTTTTTTTTTTTTTGGTGTACTTGTTGGGTCATAGACATGCGACAAATATTCAGTTATTTTGGCCATAAATTCAAATTTACATATTAATAGAGTGATCACACAGATGATAATATATAAGACAATCAATCGTTCCAACAAACAACCAATAGTAATCAACAGAACATGATACAATTAACAAGCAATAAGTAGATAGTAGATCATTAGAATTTCCTCACATAGCATAATTACTCACTTGACTCAAAATATCCCGATATGATAATGAAGTCACCTAGGGCAAGTAAACATGCTAGAGTTCAAAACCAAACGAATGAATAGTAAGGTTACACAAAAAGAAGCCTATGTTTCCCATTTTTCCTTTGACGTGTACTCAAGTCTTATTTTGACTATTATTTTTTGTTTTAAGTTTATTTTTAACGATCTAATAGTCCATTTAAAGCGAATAGATCCACTCTCCTAGATATATATATATATATATATATATATGAGGTTATCATTCTTTATACAACGGTTGACGCCCAAGAAGTAAATAGCCTTGAACTCTCAACATTGTCCTCAATCGCAAATCCTGAGCTCATGGATTAATTTTATTATTCAGTATTGACTTTATAAGATTATTGATTCGTTAAAATCTTAAGGTGCTCGAGCTACATGCTCAAATTTTGTTTTGGAATTCCTTTATTAGGGCCTTTATTACGATTACAAGTCCTAAACATTAGTTTATCAAATATGGTGGTTTATCGCATTTGCTAGAAGTGGCTTTGATTTATGAATATAAGCCAAGCGTGCCTACTAACTCTTCTTAGTCAAACTAATGTCCAATGTTACTCCTAAAAGCTTAAAGGATATAGTTTGTATTCGATTTTAATCTCACATAATATTTGTGATAGAGTCCTTGTATCCATCATCAAGGCTTCGATCATCTCTAATCCACGTGATCACAAACTGAGGTTGTGGATCCAAATTCTCGAACTCTTGTATATATATATATGCATTAAAAGCAGTCGTTAATATCCGATTCAACTTAAGATTTTATGAGTCATTTAATATTATTATATAATTAATATATGAAAGCTCCTCGGTACATGCGGTTAATAAATCATAGGGGTAATATCAGTTTAATATTAATAATACGAACACTAACGGTATCACATGTGTAAGCAAGTGAGAATTTCGAATTTGATTAAATGTAATCAATATTATCCATCTAATATGTCGAAGGTTCAATAATAATCTTCTTATTATGTTATCCTATCAAGTTTGGAAACTATTATGTAATGGCTATCTTATTGTATATCATATATAATCAAGTAGTAATTAGTTAATTAGGTAAGGCTTATGTTAAGGTAATGGAATAACTGGTTAATATAACTAACTTTTCATTAATTTTAATATAATAATATTCGTTAACAAAAATCTGGTAAGCTATCAAGGCGTTGTCCTCCTTGTATTGCGCCTAGAAGAGAAGATATATAACACGGTTATTCGGCAACATACGGAGATCGTTGATCGAAGATTAAGTTTAACAAGCCTGTAAGCCATAACCAATATATAAACACATAAAATGCAGCGGAATTAGGAAAATCACTAACCTCTTGCCATTGCTTAATACGGAGAGAAACAAAACCGTCAAGCCCCGGAACCTTCAAGATCTTCAGAGCACTCAAAAATCTCATAAGATGGTAATGTGTTTTTAATAGAATTTTCGTGCTCTGGGACCTTGAATCCATTAGCTATTTATAGAGAAACTTTCCATCAAAGTTTCCTAAAATCATGCTAATGGGTTAGTGGGTAATGTGGTTGATTAGGATTAAGTGGTTAGTGGGAACATGGGAGTTGATGAAGATGTGGTTTGTGGTTCCTGAAAATAGGACCACCATACTTCCACTATTCCAACATTCTCCCACTTGGTCCGTATATTTTACTTTAATACCACAAATCCTTAGACTTTAAGAAAACACAATACACGAATCATGGCGATATTTTCCCTTTATTACTCGAGTAGTATCTTCCATGTATTACAATGTATCAAGTTTTCAAACCTCTTTCCCAATAGCTTAATGAATAAACCTAACGTTTATTCTAGGTCCAAACTTTATTGATATTTCTCCAAATAAACAAAATGTGCACAACAAATATGAGAAATATCTACTCTATAGAGTTTCACTAACACATAATGGAACCAAGTCCCATATTGACAACATGATCCTTAAATCTTTGTGGTGGCATGCCTTTAGTCAAAGGATCGGCTAACATCAGCTCTGTGTTAATATACTGAATGACCACTTTGTTATCTTTAACACGTTCCCTTATGGCCAAATACTTTATGTCGATATGTTTGCTTCGACTTCCACTCTTATTATTTTTAGCCATAAAGACTGCAGCTGAATTGTCACAATACATCCTCAGCGGCTTAGATATAGAATCCACAAGTCTAAGCCCTTCGATGAAACTCTTCAACCATACACCTTGTGAGGTAGCCTCAAAACACGAAACGAACTCAGCTTCCATAGTAGAAGTAGCAGTTAAAGTCTGCTTGGCACTTCTCCATGAAATGGCTCCACCGGCTAACATGAAAATGTAACTTGATGTTGATTTTCGAGAATCAATGCATCCGGCGAAGTCTGAATCAGAGTAGCCAATTACTTCTAAATCATCTGACCGTTTGTACATAAGCATGTAATCTTTTGTCCCTTGGAGATATCTCAAGACTTTCTTTGCAACTTTCCAGTGGTCAAGTCCCGGATTTGACTGATATCTTCCTAACATTCCAACAGCAAATGCAATGTCAGGTCTAGTACAGACCTGAGCATACATTAAGCTTCCAACAACTGAAGCATAAGGAATGTTCTTCATTTGCTCTCTTTCAAACTCGTTTTTAGGGCATTGGTCCAAATGGAGCTTATCACCCTTCACGATAGGAGCAACGCTGGGTGAACAATTTTTCATCCGAAATCTTTCTAAAATTTTGTTAATATATGTTTCTTGAGATAGACCTAAGATTCCTCTATGTCTATCTCGATGAATCTTAATCCCAATGACATGAGATGCATCACCCATATCCTTCATATAAAAATTTTTAGAAAGAAATTGTTTCACCCCATGTAACATACCTTTATCATTTGATGCAAGTAGGATATCATCCACATATAGGATAAGAAAACAAATCTTACTCCCACTAACCTTTTGGTATATACATTGATCCATGATATTCTCAATGAAACCAAATGAAGAGATAACATCATGAAATTTTAAATACCATTGACGGGAGGCTTGTTTTAATCCATAAATGCATTTCTTTAGCTTGCAAACCAAGTGATCACCATTACTAGAGGAAAATCCTTCAGGTTGTTTCATATAAACCTCTTCCTCTAGATTACCATTTAGGAAAGCTGTTTTCACATCCATTTGTTGTAACTCAAGATCAAATTGAGCTACTAATGCTAATATTATGCGTAAGGAGTCTTTCCTGGATACAGGACTGAAGGTCTCTGTGTAATCAATTCCTTCACGCTGAGTGAACCCTTTAGCAACAAGTCTAGCCTTATATCTTTCAATGTTGCCCAATGAGTCTCTTTTAGTTTTAAAGACCCATTTATTACCTATGGCTTTTACACCGTTGAGCAACGGGACAAGATCCCAGACTTCATTACTCTTCATAGAATTCATCTCATCTAACATAGCATTATACCATAAATTTGACTCATCACAATTCATAGCTTCCTTGAAAGACTCAGGATCATTTTCAGCTCCAATATTGTACTCAGATTCTTGTAAATACACAATATAATCACTAGGGATTGCTGATCTCCTTTCTCTAGTAGATCTCCTTAAAATTGGGACAACATTTTCTTGTGGATCGTGTTGCTCAATCATTTCTTGATTTTGATCTACTATGATTTCTTCAGCAATTTGTGGATTTTCATTGATTGGTTGTTCAACACCTATTTGAACTCGAAGAGTGTTGTGAACAACAACCAATCTCTCACCTGATGTAGAAGGTAGATCTTGCTCATGAACTATGTCTTGAGATAGATCACTCCCACTTATTAAGTCATTTTCAAGAAATTTTGCATTTCTTGATTCCACAATCCTAGTAGTGTGAGATGGACAATAAAATTTGTATCCTTTGGACTTTTCGGCATATCCAATGAAATACCCACTTATAGTCCGAGGATCCAGTTTCTTTTCTTGTGGGTTGTAAACTCTAACTTCAGACGGGCATCCCCATACACACATATGATGCAAACTCGGTTTCCAACCTTTGAACAACTCAAATGGTGTTTTAGAAACAGCCTTGGTTGGAACTCTGTTTAATATATATGTAGACGTCTTTAATGCTTCAATCCATAAGGATTTAGGCAGTTTAGAGCTACTAAACATACTTCGCACCATTTCCATTAATGTTCGGTTTCTTCTTTCCGCAACACCATTCTGATCAGGTGAACCTGGCATGGTGTATTGGGCAACTATACCGTTATCTTGAAGAAACTTAGCAAAAGGACCTGATGCTTGTCCATCTTCAGTGTATCTACCATAATACTCACCACCTCTATCGGTTCTCACAATCTTGATTTGCTTACCGCATTGTTTCTCTACTTCAGCTTTGAAAACCTTAAAGGCTTCCAACGCTTCACTTTTATGATGAAGCATGTAGAGATACATGTATCATGAGTAATCGTCTATAAATGTGATAAAGTATTTCTGACCTTGATTATCCATATCTGGACAACAAATATCAGAATGGATAATTTCTAATATGGCCGAACTCCTTTTGGCACCTTTCTTTGACTTGTTAGTCTGCTTTCCCTTTATGCAGTCTATACAAGTACCAAAATCAGTGAAATCTAAATGACTAAGTATACCATCATTCACCAATCTTTTAACTCTCTCTATAGAGATATGACCTAGTCTACGGTGCCATAAGGTAAAAGAATCATCATTCATAACACATCGTTTAGTACCAGTTTGTACATGCATAACATCATGAGTGGCATTATTATGTAAATTTAATAAATAAAGACCATCCATTGAAGAACCATCACCAATATGATTGGATTTATAAAATAAATCAAAACCATTGTTTGAAAAGTTAAAAGTAAATTCCAAAGGTACAAGTTTTGAAACTGAAATCAAATTCCTAGAAAAACTAGGAACATAGAAGGTCTTTTCAAGGATTAAATTAAAGCCACTCTTAAGTACTAATATGCATGTCCCAATAGCTTCCACATGCGATTCTATCTTGTTTCCAGAATAGATAAATCGCTCAGCTCCTACTGGTTTCCGCAGGTTTTGTAAACCCTGCATGGAATTGGAAATATGGATTGTAGATCCAGAATCAATCCACCATGTGTTACAATTCACATCAACCATGTTAGACTCAAAACAAACATATGAGACTAAGTTACCTTTCTTTTCAAGCCAATTTTTATGCTTGACACAGTCTTTCTTTATGTGTCCCTTCTTTTTACAGAAAAAACACTTGGACTCTTTCTTGATGTCAGCATTGGGTTGGATTTTACCCTTCCCTTTTCCTTTGACTTTGCCGGTTTTCCTTCCTTGAGTAACCATCATTGCATTTTCTCCCATCTCCAGAGTTAATCGGGCCTCCTCTTCTTCACACATGGTCAATAGATCATCTATTGTCCATTTGTCCTTATGTGTGTTGTAAGAGATCTTAAAAGGTCCATATTGTGATGGAAGGGTCGTCAGGATAAAATGCACTAGGAAAGCATCCGACATCTCAATCTCTAGAGCCTTCAAGCGATTTGCTAAATCACGCATTTTGTTGATGTGTTCTCTAACGCCTTTCACAGAAGTCAACTTAGCAGATGTGAACTTCATAATCAGGGTGCTAGCTAGAGACTTCTTAGAAGTCTTAAATTGCCTTTCAAGGGCATCTAGCAACTCTTTGACATTTTTATATTGATCCACTGAGCCACGGACATCTGCAGTGAGTTTTCTCTTAATGAACATGATACTAAGTCGGTTAGACCATTCCCATTTCTCATGAAGATCAAACTCAGCTTGAGTGCTTTCTTCACTCAGAAGTGGCTCATCCTTAATAGTGGCATAGTCAATGTCCAAACACCCCAAATGAAGAAGTACATTATCTCTCCAGGTCTTAAAGTTTTCACTTGTTAAAATAGGGATTTCTACTTTAGTATCAGTCAAAGGTTGCATAGCTGCAAACACAAACATGCTTAATTCTTAATTTGAGACTATAACATAAATCATAATTTACCGATGTAAATTATGCAATAATGAATCTAGTGACATAAAAATTGCCTGTGGGCTAAATTTTTAATTCAATAAGATTCATTCCTTATAATAGACATTATATTTCTTTTACTTCATAATCACTTTATGAGATCCGTTCTTAATAAGGCTGTTGTGGCTATACCTCAATGCTTTATGGATCATCAAACAAAATAAATGTAAAGTCTAAACATTTCTGATGTGATACCGTATAAATAACTTCGTTCAATAGAGGCTGCTTTGGCTAAACCTCAGTTAAACAAAATTATCTTTATCACTTGAGATCAGATAAATTTCCAGGAAAGACGCGTAGGTTAAACAAAAGGTCCCACTTAAAATCCAGCCTCCTCAGACAGAATTCGAACGAATTCCCAGGAAAGACGTGGAGGGGTCACATTTGTCCTACGATAATGTCTCCTTAGACAAAATTAATCTGACTCAATTTAGACTTTTAACTTAATGTTTTATGAAGTTATTTAATGTCTATAATACTAAATGTGATTTCTAATAAATAATCCAATCTAAATAAGGCTGCTGTGGCTACGCCAAAATTTATTAGAATTATTTAATCACAAGACAACAATAAATGCTATTGCTAAACATCATGCAATAACTCTAAATGTACTTAAACATGAACAATATATTGCATGTATAATAAATTCGAAACATACATACAATCACATACCAATTTAAGCACCTTGAACAAATACTAAAATTGCAAAATCCTAATGCAATTTCATTAACGATATTTTAAATAATTAACAAGCTAGTGTATATAAACCATAAATTTATATATATACACAAATTATTTAAAATAAATACGGAATTTAATACAAAATAAAATTCCACAAAAGTACAAAATTCCAACATTATTACTCAATTATTATACTTGAGAATTGAGTAAAATTAAGTACAAAATTAATAAAAATTAATTTACACCATAAAACTCTAAATAAAAAATTAATTTTCTCTAGAAATTTCCTTACACGGCTGGAAACTTGACCGTGTACTTAGACAAGAGTCATACACGGTCAGGACACACGGTCGTGTATGGGGACCGTGTATGCTTCTGTGGGAATCCGCAGCGGGTACACGGTCGTCTCCTGACCGTGTGAGGAAGTCGTGTATTCGTCTGTGAACTCTGATTGAGTACACGGTTTCGACACACAGCCGTGTATTTAGGCCGTGTGTCCCCTGTTTCCATCATTATCAACCCTTTTGGAGAAAACTAATTTTTTGAACTCGCAAGGCAAAGGTTTATTAAGGCTCTGATACCAAATGTAAGCCATAACCAATATATAAACACATAAAATGCAGCGGAATTAGGAAAATCACTAACCTCTTGCCATTGCTTAATACGGAGAGAAACAAAACCGTCAAGCCCCGGAACCTTCAAGATCTTCAGAGCACTCAAAAATCTCACAAGATGGTAATGTGTTTTTAATAGAATTTTCGTGCTCTGGGACCTTGAATCCATTAGCTATTTATAGAGAAACTTTCCATCAAAGTTTCGTAAAATCATGTTAATGGGTTAGTGGGTAATGTGGTTGATTAGGATTAAGTGGTTAGTGGGAACATGGGAGTTGCAGTTGATGAAGATGTGGTTTGTGGTTCCTGAAAATAGGACCACCATACTTCCACTATTCCAACAAAGCCGTCATCCTCTTTCGAAATCAATATGCGGTTTACACTTCATAAACTTGGACAGTAATAATTAAGATTATAGATAAACCAATTATCATACTAATGTAATATTGTCATTACGAAGCAAATCTTTTCAATTTTAAAGGAATTAAGGAACGGAGATGTTGAAAGGGAAAACAAGGTTAAGGCAATCAATTGACTCACTAGGTATTGAAGCGAAGGTCGCCAAGTCGAGGTTCGTCAGCAAGGAGAAGCGATGAAGCCAGTCTTACCCTTTCTGGGATTGCAGCAGCTGGGGTCACAACCATGGAAGAGGGGAATGATGACGACAACGTGTGGTGTGGTTGCGGCTGCTAGTGAATCAAGACAAAGTGAAAATGTTTGTGACCAGCAAAAGGAAAGAAAGTAAGGTGGACGTTAGTGGCTCGTCTAAACGATCCAAGAATGGTTTCGTGTTCAAGATAGGATTTTCCTTGATTGTTTGTGTCGTAGCATAATTTAGGGTTCAAGTTCGCATCTTGAAACTATAGCAGGTGTTGCTCTGGTTCAAGTGTCACACCCTGTAAGGATACTAATCGTGACAACACGCTACAGTTATTTCATCTCCATTAGGCAATCACAAAGCATCTAAATCATCATATCAAATTGATCTATCAAAATTTAAATAGTAAAATAAAAGGTCTTATCTCAGCTTTCATTTCATATTTCTCTATTTACAAACAGGATGTCCAACATCCAACATCGCATATGAGACATATATTTTTCAAAAATAAACCTCATTTAGGTCCTATTATACAACATATTGAAATTTTGCTAATTTGATTTAAAATATTTACAAGATAAAATCATTCAGTCATCTAATATAATTTATAGGAGAATTCTACTCTACTCCTTGATTCCTCACTCCCCATTCCAATAGTTTCACATCAAAATTTTACTTACTTGGGTAATACGTTTACTTGATAGGTTCTTGTAGTCACGACCTGCATCATAAAATTTATAAGGGGATGAGCAATTATTGCTCAATGAAATGGGAGTGCAATATCTCAATACTATATGCACACACAAACAAGTTTATTAAACATATGATATGCATAAACAATCTATATGCAATACAACATCACACATAACCTTCCGGTAACCAACGTGAAGTCTAAGGGTTAATACCCCCTTAACCTTAGGTTAGGGATTCTCATTACCATCAATGCCCGGGTATCTCAGTTCACTTATTTTCCATCTTATCTCTTTATTATTAATTATCTCAAAATTTTAAAAGTCTTAAGCTTTAAGTGTCAAATCAACACACCAAGCACGCTCTCAAGGACATGCAAAACTCTCCTACTCGATTTCATCAAAGACGCGACAACCCCCTTAGTCACATAGTTCATCAATAGCAGAATAGTAATCCTTACACGATTACCTCTTGTGTGTCCTGTAGTAATAATGGCCTTCAATCATAGTACATTGTGTCATGTAATGTTTATCAAATTTTATTTAAGCCATAATAGTTAATTAATTATTTCAAAATAATCAAACAAAGTATAATCGTAAACCAATCAACAAGATACATAATACCATAGGTATTTAAAGTCATAGAAAATGCACATCATAATCACAATGCAAAAATCAAAATTAATCCATACAAATAACTCATACAATGATAATAATATTAAATAATTTATTTATTTTTATTACATATATATATATATATATATATCTATGTGTGTGTATATATGTATATATATTTTTCCTTCATGTACGAACCGAAGGACTCGCATACACTAAACATACACCATGCAAAAGCATACACACACACACATACAACACGCCTAACCTCCACACACACCAGAGCACACATCACACACCGCACAAAGCACCAACATGCACACACACACCAGGCATGGCAACACACATAGCACACACATCCTACACAACACTACAATAGCACACACATCACACACAACACCACAAGAACACATATAACACACCACACAGCACACACAACATGCCACATGGCAAACACACACCACAGTAACACACACAATTCACCATTGCAACACGCACAACAGCACACATAACACACCACAACAGAACACACATCATGCACAACTCTCACCAAATAGAAGCACATACACAATTTGCAACATACGCATACACCAACTCGCACACACACTCACACTCCTATCGGAAGATCACACACACCCTTGCACACCACTTTACTACCTAACACATACACCACGCACACACATAGAACACACCATGCACCAACAGTAGCGGCTGCACACATGACGCACGGAACACACACAAGCACTCAACACCCACCACGCACACATGCAAGACATTCATAACACCATGCACCAGCAACACACATAGAATTCACAAGCACACACACACACAAAGCAACCTACACTAGCTCACACACCTACGTACGTAACAACACACACACAAGCACACGCATACATGCACACAACAACACCACAAGCACACATAGCCCACACATCCACCACATACACATGTACACATAATACATATACACCACACACACATGATAGCACATCAAAAGCATCCATGTTGCACCACGCTGGAGAAATGTGCAGCGTCTCCATATGAACCACCACATACTCCCCTATTTCACACTAAATGGAAGTAGAACATCTGCATAGACACAATTGTCGAAGAGCTCACGTACACAAACAACCCTATTGGAAAAACACATCACCCATGCTCATTCGACACGCCCAGCTATGACAGCAATACACCTAAGCACACACACATACAGCATTACACACACAATCACGACAACAACAAAATCAATTACGAAACACAGCAACATATTTATATATATATATATATATATAGTTATATTATACACGACTTTACAAACAATGGAGTATATTATAGAGTTTCTACTCACTTGAGTCTCATTTCTTTTTACAAAGTAAAATAGTACTTGGGTAGTTGCGATGAGTCAAATTCTTCTCTTAGAAAATAACAATATTATTTGCTATCCGTGCTAATATCATCACATATTTTATATTCCTAATGATTCCTATTATTTTCTAGATTTAAAAACTTTGATTTTATATTTTTTAAATTATATCTAAATTTTGAAATAAAAAATTTACTATACAAGTGTGAACTAGTTTTGTAGAACTCATTTCAAGAATTAGGTTGATAATCCTGAATTGCAATTGGAATATTGTATAGACTTTTTTTTTTTTTTTTCCGTTTTCTATTTCCTGTTTTCACTCTCTCCCAGCTGAGTTTTTTTTTTTTTTGCATGTATCTAGGCTAAGAAGGGAAGAAAAAGAGACAAGGACCGGCCCATAGTTTTAATGAGGGAATGCATACAGTAGAAATTGGATCACTCGGCGTCTGCAGTAATTTAGTTAAGGGTTATAATTAGAGTATTTTTATATGGAACTTTATGATTAAATTTTTTAAATTATTTTAAATATAAATATTTATTGAAAATTTTATTTAATTATTTTAAATTTATAATTTTAATTTATTTTATATTTATTTTGAAATTTTATATGTTGAACTTTTTAAACTGTTATTTCTTTTAATTTAAAATTATAAGAGTTAAGAATAAGATTTTTAAAATAATTAATGGGCTAATTCGATATTAAAGTTTAACTAAATTACAGGGACGTACATCGTGTCTCCAAACAGGGGACTCTTTAAGGCTTCCTCAAGGGAATAAAAAGGGAAGAAGAAAAAGAGCAATGTGTGCTCTGTTTTTGAGTCTAGAAACAGGGATAGCCGACAGAGAGAGGAAATAGACGTGAAAGGAAAAGGGGAGCAAGAGGAAGCAGGGGATCGGTGGTTGAAGGTGGCTCTGTTTTCCACCTTCGAAACAGGGGCGAGGTTGGTTTTATTCATTTTATTTTTATTTATTTTTTTAAGGGAAACGTAGAGGAAGAAACGGGGGGAGAGGAGAAGGTCAGGTGCTATAGGGGTTTCGAAAGAAAGAATGAAGGAAAATAAATAAATAAAACAAAAGAAGGGAAAAGAAGATGGAGATACAGTGGGTGTCGATGCTCAAAGGAAGAAGAAGGGACAGTAAGTAGCCAAGGAGAGAAGCATATCTTATTTGTAAAATAAAGGATATGTCGGGATTTTCCTCCGGGATTCTCGGCTGCACAAGGTGATTTTGTAGTTATTTGTTTCCTTAAAACGTGGGATGTGGATTTACTGGATATGTAGCTTGTAAGGGGCTAGGACACGTGGAGCTTGGGAGCGAAAATCTACTCGCTAGTTTAGTTACCGCAACATGGAATTAGGGCATGGTTTTGGGCGCTGCGACTCGTTGGAATAATTATTACATTTCATGTACTGTCTTTATTATTTTAAGAATTGCATGTTATCATTTCTTTTTTTTTTTAATGTTGCTGCTAAATAAGCTATTTTAGTATATTCCTGGAGCTAAAACATTTTCTAGCTGTTAAGTTTAGATTTGGGATTTTGCATTTGTTGAATTCTATATATATGTTCCACAAAACTCAATTAACGATTTTACTTTATTTTTGAAAATTGTAAGTATGATATTTCAGGAATCAATTCATATAAAATTTATTAATCTTATTGTGATTACATAAAACTCCTCATTGTTAATCTATACTAGAGTTTTAAGTATCGTAAATTATTGTTTTTGGTTAAACTCAGCTCCTCTCCTAAAGTTTACTTATTTCATGGTTTTGTAAAATTTGAGGTTCAAACTTCTTCATTCTCTATGCAAATATTCCCTTCTATTATTATCCTTCGCGTTCACTTTATTTTGCTATTCCTCATCGTTGGTTGCTCTCGTTTTCTTATTGCAATAGGGTAGGCATTGACTTATCAATCCTTCTAAGTTTAAGTTATTCTAGTATATGTATATTCAGTACACAATCATTTTGAAAGCGTTAAATTAGGTATAAAACTTATAAATTTATACGAATATTAGCCCATTTTGCAAAATTGGTAATGATGACAGCAGTTTATTGATTTACTATATATATATATATAACATATATTTATTTAGCATGTCCACAAGTTATAATGTGTATATACATAGTACGTTATATAACCATAAAAGCTTGCAGAAAAATAATTTTGACCCTGCATGTATCGTAAATATAAGTTGTATAGTAGATATACTTTATAAAAGTAGTGGTTAGATGTATCTTCTTTATTTATATACTACTAATTTCATGAATGGCTATACATACATATAATATATTTTTAAGAAATTATAAAGACATTTATCATATTTCAGATTAAATTAATTACTATATAGGCCAGTTTATACGCTTTACATACTATTATATAATGTAGGTTACATACTTAAATATTATGATTTTTTTTTAAATTGCGTAAATATTATATACATAAAAATTATTACAAAAATAGGTTACAAAGTCACGAATACTTAAACATTAGTGATGTTGGGTTACATACTTAAATATTAGTGATGCTAAAAATTTTTACGTTAAAGGCACAAACCCAATCTACACCTTCAATACAATATAATTTTTTTTTCCTTACAATCCTATGGAATCTTATCCTGCAAACCTAATACTGTAAACCTATAAAATTATTACAAAAGTATGTCTACAAACCTATAAAAGTGATATAATAAATTTACATAGTAATACATAGGAAAAAATTTGCATCGACAATTTATAATATAAATATGAATCCTCAGTTTATATCTTCACATTTCCATGTTTTAATTTCCTTCGTAAACCTCACTCTCTATCATTATTTGCAAAAAAATTTCCATAATTTGTATTTTACGTAGATTTTACTCTATTAAATGTGTGTGAAAATATCTTTTTCAAGAAAATTTTTATTTTTGTTACTGTTATACTACTTTGGATAAATTCAAATATATATATATATATATATTGCATAAATTTTATTGAAATAGTAACTACTGTTAATCAACTATTAATTAGTATTTAATTAATTATTAATATATAATTAATTAACATTAGTAAACGAATTATGCATATATGTTACTATAATATATTTTTCTGAACATAGTGCTTAAATTAAGTTATTGTTAATTAACTATTAATTAGCAATGATTAGTCATTAATTAGTATAAAATTAATTAGCAAAAAATTTCATATTCATTGCAAATGAAATATATTTGTATGATTTTGTAAAATTAGTCTTAAAAGTAAATAGTTGTTAATTTTCCATTAATTAAAGGTGATTAGTCGTTAATATGTTGTTAATTAATTGTTATAAAATTAATTAGTGAAAAATTCCGTATTCGTTGCAAATAAAAAATATTTGTATGGTTTTGTAGAATTAGTCATAAAATTAAGTAGTTATTAATTATCTATTAATTAAAGGTGATTAGTTGTTAATTAATTAGTATAAAATTAAATAGTGAAAAATTTTATATTTGTTGCAAATGAAAAATATTTGTATGATTTTTTAGAACCAGTCATAAAAGTAAGTAGTTTTTAATTATCTATTAATTAAAGGTATTAGTCATTAATATGTTGTTAATTAATTGTTATAAAATAAATTAGTGAAAAAAATTGTATTTGTTGTAAAGTGAAAATATTTGTATGGTTTTATAGAATGAGTAATAAAAATAATTAGTTATTAATTATCCATTAATCAAAGGGAACTAATGGTTAATACATCGTTAATAATTGTTATAAAATTAATTAGTAAAAAAAATTGTATTCGTTGCAAATGTAAAATTTTTGTATGGTTTCATAGAATTAGTCATAAAATTAAGCAGTTAATAATTATCTATTAATTAAATGAGATTAGTTGATAATATGTCGTTAATTAATTGTTATAAAATTAATTAGTAACAAATTAAGTATTTGTTGCAAAGTGAAAATTTTTGTATGGTTTTATAGAATGAGTTATAAAATTAATTAGTTATTAATTATCTATTAATTAAAAGGGAATAGTCGTTAATATATTATTAATTAATTGCTATAAAATTAATTATTGAAAAATTTTGTATTCATTGCAAATGTAATATATTTGTATGGTTTCGTAGTATTAGTCATAAAATTAAGTAGTTAATAATCACCAGTTGTTCCTACAACTGGTGGACACGTAGCCGGAGCTTCATGAAATCAATCGATGTGGCCAGATTGATGTTGATTGGACCGACCTACATGCAATGTATTTAAACATGCGGGAACAGTGGGTCGGTCGAGTCGTTCACATGAATAGCTCCTACGGTGTGCATGATAGTTACCTGCAATGGTATGGATCAATCAACAAATGATACATTGGACGCATGGGAGCTATTCTTGGATTTCAAGTATGAATGATTTACATAAACACATACTAATGTCCAAATAATTACATGATCATGTTAACCTTAATTTATGTTTTGTTCACACTTGCAAGGTAACACCTTACGACAAATCTGCTTATTGCCAGATATAGATACAGCCATGAGAATGAGTGCTCAGGGTCTTTACTTCATGCTTCACCATAAGGAGGTAACACTGTACCCACAACCGCAACAACAACAACAGCAGAATACCTAGGAGAGGCAAAACTAGTTCCAGCGCGACAATGAATGGGGAGGTGACAACGACCCCAAAACCAAGGTGGGCCACAGGAAAATCCCCCGCATGACAAATAGATGCATATTGATTCCGATGCAATGCATGGTAGCCTAGGGCTGATGGTTAACCAATACGAGACACCACATTAGCATTCTATTAGTGATCCTATCCCAACACCGCAAGCTCTACAGAAGCAACGCCTTATAAAGCAACCTATATACCAGGGTGAATCATCCAATCAACCAATAGAATGGAGTCTCGTGCTTCTACGAGCTTTCAATAGTACTCTTTGCCAACATCCAACCTAGGAGTCTAAATCTCCTCCAACTTTGTGTGCAAGGCCATCCAATGCCTTCATTCGGCTAGTTAGGCATTTGACTAGAGGTTGGAGATAGGAGAGGATAGAGATAGCAAACAATGATTTTTTAAATTATTTGCATATGTATTTTGTCCACTGTAATGATTAAATTTATGTATTTTTACAATTTGTAATAAATTAGCACGCATTCCGTGCACCAACACAATTACCCCTTGCCACTTTCACATGCAATGTGTACATATATGATTTTACAACTTCAAATATTTCATAACATTTAACAAATGTCTAAATAAATTTGCATTCAAAACAATTTCTCAATAAGTGACAAAATTGCATGTAGATATACATAAAACCAAGCATCCCCTTCTGCCATGTCTTCAAATAAACTTGATGAAGTAGCCGAGGATTCACCTAAGGTACAAAAGAGAAAAAGCTAATGTTAGCATCACAAACACAATGTTGAACATAATGAAATATATATTGGTAGCCATCAGTTACCATTATCGTGTCGACGAAAGCACGTTCTTCTATTATAACCTCCCTTTCCGCAAAGTCTACATGTGATGTGATCTAGACACTCCCTAATGTTCATCTCCATGTGATACCTTTTCTACCTCGACTTTCCCTTCTTCCATACGAGGTTTCCCCTTAGGCGAAGTGACGAGAAGTGCACTAGCTCCCAATCCAACTTGTCCCCTATAGGCATGAAGTGCATCATATATGTTTGGTCCCGATGTGTTCATTTGCACCAATCAGGTTTATAATGCATCGTATTAAGCCTAAGCAAGGTGGCCACTACATATGCGTGGGAGCATGGAATTCTATATATCTGCCACTTCTAGCAACTACATGTGCCGCAGGTAAAGGCAACAATGTGCATTCGACCCCTCCCTTTAACTCGTTGGCGACGCGATGACTATCGATGAAGACTTCAAAAACTCTATCGTGCCTACTATAGTCGATGATCCTATGGTTGCTAGCTTGTGACTTCATAAGTCGATTTCATTTTTTTTTTTTTTTGCTGCATATTTAGTGAAAATTTTACCCTTCACTATATTCTTCATTGTCTTCATTCACTTCTGAATAAAGTAACCGATGTAGTTATAGAACATTTTCTTCACCAAAGTAGTCACAAGTAACCCTCAAACCCCCTTTATCAAGTCTAATTTTTTATTTTTGCATATCCATATTCCTAATCCAATTTATACTAGACTTTATACTCATCTAATATAAATCATCAACTTGAATTAGGAATTTAATTTTATTTGGAGTCACCACCCCACTGAAGTTAGGAAAAAATTACTGAATTAAAACTAATTGAGCAGATTAATCCTAATTTAGACAACTAGTTAGCAAAATCTCCTCTTTTCATTTTTGTAAAAGAGGGAAAGAAAACCAGAGTTTCTGAATTCGGGAACTAACTTATTAAAACCTTAAAGTTACCACTTTATCCTTCTGAAATGTGAACCATGTTCTAATATCTTTTCCTTTTTTATTACTATTTATTTTATGTTGTTATTTTATTATTGTTTTCTTTTTTTTATTCCATTTTATTTATTGATTAAAACAACTTATTTTAATTTGAAAAATGAATTTTTTATTCTTTTTTAAAGTTGCCTTATAAGAGTGCCTACGTACCTGCTATTTAGGATCAAATAAACCATAGTTCACTTCTTATAAAAGCTTTAGTGGGTTAGTTTAAGTTTTAATTATGAAAATACCTAGGATTTATGTTTTTTTACCATTTTTAATATTTTGGGAAAATCTAAGCCTAAGATTTATTATTTTATTTTTTGAAAAAAAATTATTTAAGAAAAACCAATTTTGGATTTATTTTTTTTAAATAAATTTTTCTAAGTGATAAAAATAATTCATTATTTTTATATCCCTTTTATTAAACTACCTCTATTTAATTATTATTATTATTATTTTTATCATTTTTTTATTTTTTATTATCTATTCATTTATTCTTTATTTTATTATTTATTTATTTATTCAATTTTTTTGTATTATCTTCATTATTTTAAATATTTTTCAACATTTTTTATTATTTTATAATTTTTTAAAAAAATTTCTAATATTATTTATTATTTCATTTTAAATTTTATCAAACTAAACATAAAAAAACAAAACTAACCAAAACATTTTTCTACTATTATTTTTATTTTTTTCCATTTTTGAATTATAAATAAATAAATAAACAAACAAATAAATAAATAAAACAAAATAAATAAATAAACAATGGAAAAATCCGACTTACTTGGGTCTAAGCGCAAGTCAAAGGTCGAGTCGGATCGGGTTGAATTTGGTCGAACCGGGTAACAGTCGGAGATCCTTTGATGATGGTGCTCCAGCGATTCTTTCGAGTGTTTAAAGGCGGTTTCCTAACTTTTAGGGGGTAGGGAACCTAATTATGGTGGTGATTTCCTTCAAAAACCTCTCCAAGTGGTGGTTTAAAGGGTGGTGATTGACGGTCGCGACTTAGGAACTTCGACGACTCTCGAAACCTGTAATTTTTTACTCTTTTCTCACTTTTGATCCGTGCTTTGGTTTCCCCACGCCGTGCTCTATTTATAGGCACTAGAAATCAAGCTGGATAAGCTCATATTTCCTCTGATAAGCACAAATTAGATTTGCAATTGAAACCCATCTCCGATTTTCTCTTGATTTGTGTAAATCTTTTATTTTGTTGCGATTTGATTTCAATTGGATGATGTTTATCTTATTTTGGTTAAAGATTTAGTGGATTTGTGCAAAAAAATCGCATCAAAACAGTTGGATCTCAATTTTTCCGTAGCCAACGACTGTTTCGAAAGGAGGTTGAAGACCATCACGCACCCAACACGTGCACTCCCTCCGTCCAATCACAAGCTGACATATGTCCCCCATGTTTCGAGCCTGCAACCTGGAGTAAGATATCATCTAGAAAAGTACTCTATAAGCTAACTAATCGACGATAGGAAACATCTTAGGGATTATTCAGGAATGTGCTATTGTGAGTGAACTAACTAACAACAGGAAGCATCCTACAAGACTAGTGATCGTAAAGAAGAGATTGTTTAAGGAAGTGCTCCTATAAGCTAGCCACCTGATGTCTTCGAAGAGTGCTCTCATGAGTGCTATTGGAGGAGAAATGTCTTCGAAGAGTGCTCTCATGAGTTGACTAATCGATATCAGGAAATGTCATATAAGACTAACGACCTTAAAGGGGATGATCTAGAAAAGTGCTCCTATGAGCTGACTAATTGTTAGATTATCTTAGAAAAGTGCTCTTATGAGCTGACTAATCAATAATAGTGTTGCATCTCATTTGGACTTGCAACCCTAAAAATGAATTATCTAGAAAAGTGCTCTTATGAGTTGACAAATCGATAAATTATCTAGAAAAGTGCTCATATGAGCTAACTAATCGATAATTAGGAAGCATCTCTTTGGACTTGTAACCATAAAAGAGAATATCTTAAGAAAGTACCCCATTGTGGACTAACTAACCGATAACGGGAAGCGTCTCCTTGGACTTGCAACCCTGAAGAATAGGTATCTCGGAAGGTGCCCCTATGGGCTAACCCTGAGAGAGGATGTCTAGGAAAGTGCCCCATCATGGGCTGACTTTAAGAAAGTATAACCACGAAAGTGCCCCATTGTGGGCTGACTTTAGGTTATTGTATCTAGAAAAGTGCCCCGTAGTGGGTTGACTTCAGAAGAGTATATCTGGGAAAGTGCCCTATTATAGGCTAACTTACCTAACACTTTTAAAAACGCTTCTAGCAAACTGGTTAAATGATTGATAAAAGATTTCTTTTAGACTGCTTATCTTAGAATATGTTATTCATGATGAATGATGGTTATTTACTCTAAAATGCTTACCAGTTTATCACGGATAGTAACCAAACAACCGAACCTTCGTGCTAGTTTGCTCCTTTTTTTGCTTATTCTTACTTCAAAATATGGTTAAGGGTCTTGATGGACTTCCTTTCTTATGAACGTAGCTCTTGTGATTGTGGTGTTATCCTATTAATGCACCAAGTTTAATGCTCAAAAATAGGTGGAATTATATCACAAAATGTATTGAGATTTATTATCATTTCAATATTCATTATTCATTGTGAGATGATGGGTAGTGTATTTATGAAAGTTTGTTTAATGAGAATTGGTTGAAATGTAATCGATCATTCAAAGATATTAACTTTGCTTGTATAAGGAATGAAAACTAAGCTCAACGAAATATGTACTGAATATTGGCATTCATAAACCTTAGCAAAATTTCAATTTTCTTGCCTAAGGATAGTACATCTTAACAGCATCCATATTAATGAGGTCTCTCAATTCTAGACCATCCATTTGGGTTAATATCACAGCACCTCCTGACAATACCTTTTTTACAACATATGAGCCCTCATAGTTTGGGGTAAATTTCCCTCTTGAATCTTGAATATTTGGGAGAACTTTCTTTAGCACTAAATCTCCTTCCTTAAAACATCAAGGTCTCATTTTCTTGTTGAATGCTCCAGCCATTCTTTGTTGGTAACACTAGCCGTAACATAACATAGCAAGTCTTTTTTCGTCAATCAAATTCAACTAATCAAGCCTCTTCTTTACCTAGTCTGACTTATTTAACTATGCTTCTAATAGGATTCGGAAAGATGGTATTTCGACTTCAATTGGCAGAACTGCCTCAGTTCCATATACTAGAGAGTATGGGGTAACTCCAGTAAATGTTTGGATGGAGGTTCTATAAGCCATGAGGACGAATGGTAGCATCTCATGCCAGTCCTTATAAGTGATTGTCATCTTTTCAACAATTCTTTTGATGTTCTTGTTGGCCGCTTCCACTACCCCATTCATCTGAGGTCGGTAAGGAGTTGAATTTCAGTGGCTTATGTAGAACTATTGACACAATTTTGTCATCAATTTGTTGTTGAGGTTGGTACCATTGTCGGTGATAATTAATTTGAGAACTCCATATCGAGCTATTATATCTCTCTTCAGGAATCGAACTATTACCCATTTTGTGACACTGGCATTCTACCTACTTGGTAAAGTAATCAATGGTTACCAATATGAATCCATGACCATTGGAGGCTTTTGGAGTGATTAGGCCAATGATGTCGATCCCCCATATAGAGGATGGCCATGGTGTAGACAACAAATGAAGTTCTTTAGGTAAGGCATTTATTCGGTTTGCATAAACTTGACACAAGTGATAGTGCTTGACATATTTGATGCAGTCTGATTCCATGGTTAGCCAATAGTAGCCCATTCTCATGATTTTTTAAGCCAGCATGTAGTCATTCATGTGAGGTCCACATACTCCTTCATGCACCTCTTTCATCAGTTTGCATGCCTCTTTTTTATCCATACATCTTAGTAAGGTTATGTCAAGTGATCTTCTATAAAGCACAGGTCCATTTAGTAAGAAATGACTTGCTAACCTTCTGAGTGTTCTTTAGTCATTTTTGCTAGCCATTTTGGGGTATTTTCTTTCTTGGAGGAAATTTTTGATATCATAATACCAGGGCTTATCATCTTGCGCCTTTTCATTTACCAAACAGTAAGCGGGCCGATTTTCAATTTCCATTTTCAGTTGTTGGACTTCAGCTCCCCCTGTTATCTGAATCATAGATACTAATGTGGCGAGGGCATCTACAAACTGATTTTGAGTCCTTGGGATGTATGAGAAGGTGACTGCTTCGAATTCGTCGATCGGCTCTGTCAAATGTTGATAGTATGGTACCAATTTAGGGTCTTTAGTTTTGTATTCCCCTCTTGTTTTTAATATGACGAGTGAAGAATCTCCATATACTTCTAAACCACGAATTTTCCATATAGCAAGCCATTTTGAGGACAAGGATGCACGGCTCATATTTCGCGATATTATTAATATATGGGAATGTGAGTCTCGTCGCTGAGGGGAATTGTGTTCCTTCTGGTGATATTAGCACTACCATGATCCTACAACCGAATACATTGGTAGCTTCATCAAAGAACATCTTCCATTTAGGGCTTTGTTCTGTCCCGTAGTCTTTTGTTGGTTCGCCCTCTGCTGTTAACATATTTTCATCAGGGAATTGGGCTTGTGATTCTCGGGGATTTCCCCCAATTGGGTATTCTGCCAACTGATCGACTAAAGATTGCCCTTTTATCGAATTTTGATTTATATATATGATATCAAATTCTGATAAGAGCATTTTCTATTTAGAGATTCTCCCTAACAAAACAGGCTTCCCTGCTAGGTACTTCAGAGGATCGTGTCTTGTTAGCAACTTAATGGGATAGTAAAGGGTGTACTACCTCAATCGGTGCATGACCCAAATCAAAGCACAGCAAGTCCTCTCTATTTTAAAATATCTCTGTTCCCTGTCTGTGAACTTCTTGCTTAGATAATATATGGAACGTTCTCTCCCCTCTTCATCTTTTTGCCCTAGCACGCACCCCATGGATTCAAGGAGTATCGTGAGGTACAAAAACAACTGTTTTCCTTGTTTTGGAACTATCATGACTAGGGGATTTATGAGATAGTCTTTGATTGTTCTGAATGCTTCTTCACATTCATTGTCCCATTCTACCACAGCATTCTTTTTTAGTAGACAGAATAGTGGACAGCATTTGTCTATGAGTTGTGAGATGAAACGAGCTATATAATTTAACCTTCCCAACAAACCTCTCACCTCTTTGATAGTGCGTGGAGAGGGCAATTCCGATATGGCCTTTACTTTGTAAGAGTCAATTTTGATGCCTTCTCGACTTACGACAAACCCTAATAACTTGCGTGTTGTGACCCCAAAAGTGCACTTTTCAGAATTTAACTTAAGCTAAAACTTTCTCAATCGCTTGAACAATTTCCTCAGATAACTGTGTGGCTTTCTTCTCCATTAAACTTAGCTATCATGTTGTCAACGTATACTTCCACCTCTCGATGCATCATGTCATGAAGTATCACAACCATGGCTCTTTGATATGTTACCCCGACATTTTTCAATCCGAAGGGCATAACTTTGTAATAGAAAGTTCCCCATGTTGTGATAAAGGTTATTTTAGTTTTATCTTCTTCATCCATTTTTATTTGATTATATCTTGTGAAACCGTCCATAAATGAGAAGAGATGGTTCCTTACGGTATTATCTACCAGGACGTCGATGTGAGGTAGAGGAAAGTTGTCTTTTGGCATAGCTTAATTTAAGTCTCGGAAGTCTACGCATACTCACACTTTCCCATTCTTTTTTAGAACAGGGACTCTATTTGCTACCCATTCTGGGTAGTTCGACACTTCAATGAATCCCACTTCTAGTAGTTTTTTTACTTCCTCTTTAATCTTTAGTAAGATGTCAGGCCTAAATCTTCTCAATTTTTGTTTTTTAGGTTTAACATCTTCCCCCGTGGGAAGCTGGTGAACTCTTATTGACTGGTCGAGTCCTGGTATGTCGCCATATGACCAGGCGAATACATCTACATTTTCAATCGACAGCTTGGTTAGCTCGCGCTTTTGCTCATCACTTAAATTGGCCCCAATCTTGAGGTTTTTGGGTTCCTCGGCTCTTCCTAAATTTACTGTCTCCATCGGCTCGTCGATTGAAATTTTACTTTGTTCATGTTTTTTCCAATTTTCTCGCATTATTTCGTGGTCAAGGACATCGCCTCTAATGGCTAACCCAGTAGTATTGGAAACGATATCGATGTTTTCATTACTTACCTGCGTGAAATGTCCTTGACGTTCAATAGTAGGAAATCTGTAGGTAAAGTGAAGCGAGAACATGTATGTATAAGCAAAAGAAATAAGCTACAATTTATTGAATCTAAAAAATAATCACAGTATAAGCAAAAGAAATAAGCTACAATTTATTGAATCTGAAAAATAATCACAATAAAAATTTGTTTAATAATTGTTCCCTATCCTTGAGCTGACCTAATGCTACCAATAGGATAACAAAACCAATTGTTAAGAGTTAGATGTTGATTGAACATGCGAGAGGCTGAGCCTTCATTGTTGTCGTCAATTTCGCTTATCCTTGGCTCTTGAACGATAGTTGCTCACATGAATGACTGTTGGAGGGGTGGAAAATGCATATGGATATCGATGTTTTCATTACTTACCTGCGCGAAATGTCCTTGATGTTCGATAGTGGGGAATCTGTGGGTAAAGTGAAGTGAGAACATGTATGTATAAACAAAAGAAATAAGCTACAATTTATTGAATCTGAAAAATAATCACAATAAAAATTTGTTTAATAATTGTTCCCTATCCTTGAGCTGACCTAATGCTATCAATAGGATAACAGAACCAATTGTTAAGAGCTAGATGTTGATTAAATGTGAGAGAGGCTGAGCCTTCATTGCTGTCATCAATTTCACTTATCCTTGGCTCTTGAACGGTAGTTGCTCACATAAATGACTGTTGGAGGGGTGGAAAATGCATCTGGGTATCGCTTAGCTTCTCTTTCTTTTTGCCTCTAATACCTCTCGCTTGTGCCTCTTCTTGGGATATAGGAACATACCCTAGCCTAAACGTCCATTGCTGTCCCTCCTTGAATTGATGGCCCTCCTTACTGGTTACCACACTTACTTTATTGAATATTTGGAGCCCAAAGTCTTTAGAACCGTCTTCCTCGATGTAAGGTATGGCGGTCTCTTTATAGATGACATAGTCTTTCTCTCCTAGCACGGTGATGATCTGTCCATTCGCTATGAACTTAACCTTCTGATGTAAACTTGAGGGTATAGCTCCAGCGATATGTATCCATGGCCTTCCCAATAGTAGATTAAAAGACCTTAGAATGTCGAGGAGTTGGAAAGAGATGTGAAATATCTGTGGACTAATCTCCACTAGCAAGCCAATTTCCCCCACTATTTCTCTCTTAAACCCATCGAAGGCCCTAACCACTATCGAGCTTAGCTTGATGTTGCTTGCATTGATCCCCAGTAGGTCAAGGGTGGCCAAAGGGCATACATTGAGAGAAGATCCATTGTCAATGAGTAGTATAGAGACAATTGTGTCATTGCATTTCACCACTATGAATAGTGATTTTGTGTGTTGGTCTCCATCTTCTCCCAGCTCTTCGGGAGAGAGATATTTGATCTATGGTGAAGATTAAATCTGCCACATGGCTCAATTTCTCTATTGCGATGCCCTCTGGTACCTTGATTTATTTGAGTACCTTGAAGAGTGCTTCTCTATGTGGCTTAAACGTTGTAAGGAGGCCCATAAGTGATATCTGGGCTAGAACCTTGTTAAGTTGTTCCATGATCTTATATTCACTTGCTTTGACCATTTTTGTAAATGTAGAAAGCCCCTCATCCTCTTTCTCCACCTCAGTGTTAGGCTCTTCAATTGAGATCGTGTATTTAGGATCATAAATTCTCCCAAAGCAGGTGATTCCTCCTATAATGGGGGGCCTTTCCTGATCAAGAGCCTGATAGTCGAATGGTGCTGTACCTCTCTAAGGGTATTGAGACATTGAATACATATCTCTTCTTTAGGATTTGCACCCCAGTAGGTTATCCCTCATAGTACTTTATGACTATCAGCTTTTGGTCCGATTTAATTATGTTTACAGATGCCTCTCTTTCCTTTGGTGGGTTATCTTCTTTTTCAAACTTGGGCCCCCATCCACTAGGTGGCCTATACTCGGTTGGGGTGAAAGAGTAACTCACTAGATACTCAAATCTCCCATGTGATTCGCCTAGGGTATCGACTATAGAGTCTCTAGCTAACCATCTCCTCTTGATCTATGATTTAGGAGTTTTATCTGAGACCTGGCGAGAGTGACTTTCTTGTTGCGCTATTGTTTTTTCTGGTTTTTGGGACTCTTTTGATTTAAAGTCCGGCTTTTCGGATGTGATCATATTGATGGTGGGCTTATGGTTGGGCAACGGATCAGTGTTGACATTGGGTGCCGGTGCGTTGACAAAGTTTAACTATACTATTCCGACGACAATCAGATCTTGAATCTTATTTCGGAGCCTCCAGCATCTATCTGTGGAATGCCCCTCTTAGCCCATATGGTAATCACACTTGAGGCTTAGGTCAAAATTCCTTGTCTTGTACTGGTCACTTGGGATCTCAAAGCTGATCAAATTATCTAGTCATAGCAGAGTAAAAACCTGGCTAAGCAGGATCGGTATTAGAGCGAATTGTCTTATAACCTTGGTAGCCTGAGTGTGATTCATTGGTGATTGTTGGATTGGGGTATTCACGGTCTAAAATGTCACGTGGGACCCAACTTTGTCTACTCTACCGAAGCTAACCGTGCTGACAATAGATTCCTTAGCTTTGTAACCTCCTACGGGCCTCTGAGATGATGTGATTCTATGCGGGTCTACTGTTTGGAATCTCCCTGACGTGATGGCATTCTTGATTCGGCACCCTGCTGCCACTACTTCTGCGAAACTGGATGACATCTGGCCTACCAAATGTGAGAAGTAAGTCTTCTTCTGAGTGTTGACGAAGATGAATATCAACTCTTTTTTAGAGATCGGGGTTGTTACCCTAACAGCTTGAGCTCTCCAGCGCTAGGCATACTCCTTGAAAGACTAAGTGTGTTTCTTTCGGAGACTTCCTAGATCCATTACCGAAGGGGCAACTTCGATGTTGAATTTGTATTGGTTATAGAATGCTCAAGCGAGTCTTTCTCAAGTGTTGGTTAGGCTGAAGTCCAAGTATGCATACCAGACGAGGGCAGGGCCTGTGAGGCTGTCTTGGAAGGTTTGGATCATGAGTTAGTCATATTGGGCATATTTGATCATCTTCCGCATATACAGCCTTATATGCATCTTGGGGCATCCAATACCGTCACATTTTTCAAACTCTAGGGTCTTGAACTTCTCTGGGTACACCTCTTCCCCCATATATTAGTAGGTTGGTGATTCCTGCCTGCTCAAAACCACCAAGCCCCTCTAGCGTCTTCATCTTATCAGCCAATTGTTGGAAAAGTTTTCTCTCCATCTCCTTTTTCCTATCTTCCATTTCTCTCTTTATATCACCCGAGGTTGGACCGAGGTTGATTCTCAGTTCATACTCGAATGTTAGGTTGAGGTGAGAGTTGATCTCCTCATACTCTAGAGGTTGACCCTCTACTGCCTTCCCTTTTCTAACCCTTGAATGTTCTTCCTAAGTTGGTTGGGTGGTGTGAAGGAAGTCGATACTCTCAATCAGGGGTGGACTTGTGCAGCCAATTGTTGGACCATTTGCTCTAGGGATACGATCCTTGGGTCTGAGGCGATATTAGCGCTAGTGTTGTTGCGGTTGTTGCTGTTGTTGCCACTATTTGCCTTTTTAGTCTTTGAGCGGGTGTGGATTGGGCTCTTTGGAGGGTTTGGTTGTTTGGGAGCTATCTTTGACACTTGGTTTAGCATTTTCTTAGTTTGATGCACGTATATAAATATGATGCATGTATCACACCGATCCTAGAAATAAAAAGGCCAACAATTGATTAATGACATAATACTGAAACTTTATTTTTATTAATATTGGAAACTTGGAGTTCAATACTTGAAACTTAAAAAATGAAAAGTACAATGCTAATCTAGTTCCTAGTCCTCTTCTCCAGCTGCTGCATAGGAGTCAGTTTTCCGCTGATGATGCCCTCTAGTTCTTTGACCCTGGCTTAGGTCTTCTCCAATTGAGCTTCTAAAGTCTTGTTCCTTTGATCAAACTCTTTGAACCTACCCTTCCAGATATCTTTTTTTGTAGTCTACAGCTTCAAAGTATACTTCCATCTGAGCCCTGACTTGTTCCAAGTAGGTTCTCAGTTCTGGACCCACTTTATCTGGGTCGGGTTGGGTAACATCCGGGACTCGATACGCCCTTTCTCCTATCTGATATAGTTAGTAGATCACAAAATCCCTGGTAGCTCGATGCTTGCCCACTTCTCCATCTAGGTCTCCAAGGTCTATGTTGGGGCTCTCAATCCGGGTCTCCCATAGGACTTTAATCTCTACCAACTTAGCAATCTTCTCAGCTACTAGTAGACTTGGATCCAGGTATTCAAATGTGATCCCTTCTAGTGATAGCTTATAAACTATATCTTGGATGGTACCAAACTGATGGACTACTGAGTTTGGATGATAACCTATGCACCCATTGATACCGATTAGAGGAACAGCCTGAAGATTTCTCCAGGTTAGGATGACTTTGTTGTAGCAACTCCATCTAGCGGTCTCGAGGATGCCGTTGGCACTAAAGCTCTTAAGTGCCTTTACCCAACTGTGGCTAGTAAGATCGTCAGGTAACTTTACCTTCTCCATACAGGAATCTATGAGGTCCACTTGCTGGGCTAAAGATTTCCGGACCATGTTCAACCCGAAACATTTGAGATGGCTCACAAACCATATCAAGATGAGGTTGATGTTCGAGTGGAGGATCCCATGTAGCCTTTCCTCTTGAAAAAGTTCAGGTTTCAGATCTGTTCAACCAGTAGAGCCCGGATATAAGATTTCCTTTCCAGAAATTGGGCCACCAGCTCTATGACTCTGTAATGGATATAAAAGATTCCGGTAGGGAAAAGTATGGTAACGAATGCTGTCAAGATGAAAGTGTATACCCTTCTCTGTTTGTAGCTCTTGGGATCCCCACATAATATATCTTTCCAATTCTCATCATCATTACGGGCTATGAACTAAGCTTCTAACTCGTCCATCCATATGCAGTACCCATTGTAGTTTGCCAAGGCTTGGTTGATTGTTGTCTTGCGAATACCCAACAGTTTACTGAAAATACCGGCCGGCCCAACCTCAAGATTTAGCACATATACCTTGCTGGTTAGTGATGGGGCCTACAGGAGCTGATTGTATTCTTCCATAGTAGGTATGATCTCATGTGGCCCAATAAAGAAAGTTGCGAGCTCGATTTCCCTAGATGGAGGATAGCCCGAATCAGAGGTAGGTTCATTTCCATCTTCATCAGTGAGAGGATGGGCCCTATCTTTTGCTGGATGAAGGCCTGTTCCTTGAGGTCGTACAAAGTGAACTAGTGGTCCAATACCAATTTTGGATCCAAAGGTTTACAAACCCGGATTTTCTTGTGGAGGAGGCGGTCAACTGTGGGACTAGCCAACTATTATAATAGAAATTTCTAATTACAAAAACTTTTTACAAGTATAAATGATGCTATTATAGGTAAATGTATCCGAACTCCAGGAAAGGAATGAAAGAATTACATCCTTAATCAGTTGCCCGCCCATAACTTCATGTATGCAAATAGGTAGGTTCTAACAGGTCCCCAAGCTCTATAGCCTTTCGCGTTCTTGAAGAAAAGGATCTCAAGCCATATCAAATCATTGGGTGGGGTGGCCTAATCAGCCTCAAACGGTGATTATATCACTTCGTCCAAAACCTACATAATGGCCCCCCGTCTTAGGGTCCTATGACAACTTGGGTTTAACCATATCTAATCACATGATTACATGCATGCAGACTTAATGGTAGTAATAAACCATAAACTTTATTAGAACCTTAAAAGGTTAGTGTTGGTAATATTTCACAATATAACAATTAAAAGATATTTAGAAATGGTGATTTCAGAAGATTCAAGTCGTTAACCTACTAGAGAGTCCCCAGCGGAGTCGCCACCCTGTCGAGTCTAATTTTTTATTTTTCCATATCCACATTCCTAATCCAATTTATACTAGACCCTATGCTCATCTAATATAAATCATCGACTTGAACTAGGAATTTTATTTTATTTGAAGTCACCACCCAACTGAAGTTGGGAAAAATTACTGAATTAGAACTAATTGAGCGGATTAATCCTAATTTGGACAACTAGTCGGCGAAATCTCCTCTTTTCATTTTTGTAAAAGAGGGAAAGAAAACCAGAGTTTCTAAATTCGAGGACTAACATATTAAAACCTTAAAGTTACCATCTTATCCTTATGAAATGTGAACCATGTTCTAATATCTTTTCCTTTTTTGTTGCTGTTTATTTTATGTTTTATTTTATTATTGTCTTCTTTTTTTTATTCCATTTTATTTATTGATTAAAACAACTTATTTTAATTTGAAAAATGATTTTTTTTTTGTCCTTTTTTAGAGTAGCCCCATAAGGGTACCTACGTACCTACTATTCAGGACAAATAAGCCGTAATTCGCTACTTATAAAAGCTTTAGTGGGTTAGTTTAAGTTTTAATTATGAAAATACCTCGGATTTACGTTTTTTACCATTTTCAATATTTTGGAAAAATCTAAGCCTAAGCTTTATTATTTTATTTTTTGAAAAAAAAATTATTTAAGAAAAACCAATTTTGGATTTATTTTTTTTAAAGAAATTTTTCTAAGTGATAAAAATAATTCATTATTTTCATATCCCTATTATTAATCTACCTCTATTTAATCATAATTTTTATTATTATTATAATTATTTTATATGTTTTTTATTATTTTATTATTTTTATTTTTTATTGTTTATTATCTATTTTTTATTTTTTTATTTATTATTTTTTCTTATTATCTTCATTATTTTAAATATTTTCATCATTTTTATTATTTTATAATTTTTAAAATTTTTTTCTAATATTATTTAATATTTCATTTTAAATTTTATCAAACTAAACATAAAAAAAATAACCAAAATTCTAACATTTTTTCTGCTATTATTTTTATTTTTTCCATTTTAGAATTATAAATAAATAAAACTAAATAAATAAATAACGGAAAAATTCAACTTACCTGGGTCCGGGCACGAGTCGCGGGTCGAGCCAATCAAGTCAGATCCGGTTGAATCGGGTCGAACCAAGTGGCGATCGGAGATCCTTTGGTGGCGGCACTCCAACTGTTCTTTCGAGCGTTTAAAGGCAGTTTCCTAACTTTTAGGAGGTAGGAAACCTAATTATGGTGGTGGTTTCGTTTAAAAACCTCTCCAAGTGGTGGTTCGGAGGGTAGTGATCGGTGGTTACAGCTTAGGAACTCTGGCGACTCTCGAAATCTCTGATTTTTCACTCTTTTCTCACTTTTGATCTGTGCTTTGGCTTCCCCACGTCATGCTCTATTTATAGGCACCAGAAATCGAGCTGGATAAGCTCAGATTTCCCTGGATAAGCTCAGATTTCCTTCGATAAGCACGAATCGGATTTGCGATTGAAACACATCCCCGATTTGCACTTGATTCATGTAAATCTTTGATTTTGTTGTGATTTGATTCCAATCGGATGATGTTTATCTTATTTTGGTTAAAACAATAGTGGATTTGTGCAAAAAAATCGCATCAAAACAGCCGGATTTCAATTTTTCCGCAACCGGCAACTATTTCAGATAGAGGTTAAAGACAATCACGCGCTCAGCGCATACGCTCCCTCCGTCCAATCACAAGCTGACACATGTCTTGGGAAAAGGAAAAAAATTGCAAAACGCGGAATGCGTCCCCCACGTTTCAAACCTGCAATTGAGCCCCCCCACCCCCTCTCGCATTTAGGCCATGGTCCAGACCAGCTAGGCTAGCCCACTTCTCAGTTTTTTTTTATTTATTCAAATTGCATATATGCGATGTAATTTTATTATTTTTTATATTATTTTGAAATTCTAAAAATTTGTAAAAATTATTTAATTTTTTTTTATTATTATTTCTACTATTATTTTCCAAAATTGGGATATTTTCCTTATTTATTATATTTTTTAAATCTTTTTCCTTTATTTTTGCTAAATTAGAAAAAAAAAACGAAAAAATGGAAAAAATTGTAAATTGATGATTAGGGGAAAAAAATGGGGTGTTTACACCCTTCAATACGAAATTATAGCTTTCAACAACAATAAAGGTCATATACCCAAACAGATAGCAACCATCATAAGCTAACGTCTACATATCCAGCGGCACGTTGTCAAACTAGTCTAATGCATCCGACTTAGTCATCCCCACCTACTCCATCACATAATTCAACTTGCGAGATTATGCTTGCAACTCGGTATATGTGACCAACTTCTTGCACTGAGTGTTTTTATGTGCCAAGTTGAAGTTGCTTGCAGTGTGTCGGAGGTAGAATCGCCACACCACAAATGGAGGTCGCCATCCATTCGCTGCTAATCTAATGCCTACGTGTCTATCCGATATGAGTCAAATGGTTTCACAAGCTTCATGGTTGCCAACAACATATTCCTTTAGTTTCCTCAAAAACCAGCCCCAAGTCTCAATTGTCTCCTAATCAATCAGAGCGAATGCAAGCAAAAGTATATGGTTGTTGCCATCAATGCCAAAAGCAACTAGCAACTTGTGGGTGTACTTCTCATACACAAAAGTAGCATCAATGGTAACAACAAGTTTAAGGAATCTCTATGCTGTGATGCACGACCCAAAGACCTAGAATACCCATTTGAAAGTAGACAAACTGAGGGTACTTAAACCACTCCACCCCCAATCTATTTGTGTTCCAAGATTTATATTTTCTATTGTATTGAGAAGTTTTGGCAATTCATCGTAAGACTTCTCCCAGTTCTCGTACATGAGCTCAATAACCCGTTTCTTTCCCTCCCAAACCCATCTCCTGCTAAACCTATAGCCAAATTCCTATTCGACAACAGAAGTCAGCTTAGCCATCTTCATATCAAGATTCTCCCTAAGAAGATTTACAAATCGGCTGGCAAGGAGATTGCAATCTAGCTATGGGTAATCCTGACTAATCAGCAAGTTATTGCATGTGTGTAAACCCTCAAATATCGTCACCATGAACATGCCCTCCAACTTCTTCTTTCAAGACCAAAGCCTCCATTTACAACTGTCGTCCCTTTTCAAACAATAAATAGACCATAGCAGTGGATCGGAGTCTACAACGATGAAGTTATAATGGTTTTTCACATGGTAAGACTTCACTGCTTGAATAACATCTGCTTTCATCCTGAATCTCATATCCCTGTAGAAATTGCCACTACTGCTTAAACCACTACAAAGATTGGTTTGCTCCTACTTGCAATAAATATAACCACTATCACCCCCATAATTATAATACGGAACAAGATCTTTAACTAGCATGGTTAGTGGTTCAACCTACTCTGCTCAATATATTAGCTATCTTAAGTAGGTATGTATAGTTGGAAACTCTTCTTCTGGTACGTCATCTCCCTCATTCTCACTCTTCTCATTTTCCTCTTCGAAACTCTCCTCATTATCCCTACTCTCCTACTCAACACCTATTCCACCATCAGTGTCAATTGTAGCCTTCACTCCCACATGAACCATGTATGAATCATATGTGTCCGGTCGTTGTAATACTGGAGTAACTACTCTATTTATTTCATCCTCATCATTCACTTCCATCGGGGTTAGAATTAAGGGTTGAAATATCAATGGCATCGGCTACATTTCTCTAATGTCATGTGACAAATGTGATTGATTGCTTGCATCGAATGTCTACCTTACTAAAGGGCCCTCCAAATTGTCAGAATTTCTGATGAATAATTATTGTATGTTACAATCTCCATATGATTCATCCGTTTCAATAAAATTTTCAACATCTTCGTCATCTCTAATTGCCATCAATGTGTAACATGTATTACCCCCCATGAAACATAGGATGCTTATGAATTATTTCAACCCTCACTTCAGTTGGATCAACTCCGATGCTGCAACATATTTTGTATAAAAATTTGTTGTAGTTGACGTTTTTCTTTATTTTCAACTTCTTTATCAAATCTCTATCATACTCCAGCTCCCAATTACCGGCCACAATATTTTTAAATGCATAGATTATCAACTTTACATAATCGGTCATTTTTCCCTATCTATTGTATATATAAATTATAAACTTGTAAATAAATATGACAATTTCCAATAACAACATTCTA
The DNA here is from genome assembly GCA_037954665.1 of Laguncularia racemosa. Classification (NCBI taxonomy): domain Eukaryota; kingdom Viridiplantae; phylum Streptophyta; class Magnoliopsida; order Myrtales; family Combretaceae; genus Laguncularia; species Laguncularia racemosa. The sequence goes on from JBBMOL010000615.1 coordinate 37,138, forward strand.
AAAATTTCAAAAAAAAATATATTAATTTCCATAACATTTCAAATATTAACTTTTTTCCCCATTATTGCCAATTGATTTTTTTTCTAAAAATCAATCAAAAGTTATTTTTTAATAACATTTTCGCTACTAAAAATTTCAACCATTTCCATATCATTTTACAATACTATAAAAATTATTTCACAATTGAGATATTACAAATTTTCATCAAAATAAATTTTTTTATTTTCAATAATATTTATACAAAAAAAATTCCTGTCATTTTTCATTTTAATTTTAATTTCAATTTTCCTCCAATTATTTCCAAATAATTTTTTTAAATATTTTGCCAAAATTAATTTTTAATTGTATTTTTCCATTAAATTTTTCAAAAAATTCTACATAATACTATAATAATTATTCCACATTCTACATATTTCACATCCTTTACAACAGCAAATTCCCATTCTAATACAAAAATTAATATTACAAGCTACGTATTGCAACATCTATATATATCATATTTAATAAATTATAATCTAAAAACACCGAGTAACATTTTTTATAAAATATACAATTATACTAATATTTTTCTAAAATCTTACATTAAATACAAACACGGATAAAAAAAAACCTTCAACTTTTCTAAAAAAAATATACCACAATTAATTAGCTATTCAGAAATACTTAGATCTGGAAAAACTTTCTTTCATGTGCAGAATTACTTCTTCTTCTTTCTCTTTCTTGCATGCGAACGAGAGAAAAACTAGATCTAGGTATGTAAGTATTTTATGTGTGCTATGTGTTTCTATGTGTTTCTTGCTCTTATTCTATTTATATTTTTTTAGTTTTTGTACTATTATAATGTATTTATAAATCAACGGTGAGTGTAAATGAAATAAAAAATTGGACGGTGAGATTAGGTTGTATTTTGTATTGAAGATGCGGACCAGGTCTGCGCCTTCAACATAAAAATTTCCAGCATCACTAAAGGCATATATGCAATCCACAACTTTACAACATATTTTAATAATAATTTTTACAGATATTATATTTACATAATTTTTTTTAATCATAATATTTAAGTATGTAACCCTATTAAATGTTATATAAAATAAGTTTACTTTATTGGTCTATGTATTATTCAAAAATTATATATCTATATAAAGAACATTTATAAGCGGGTATAAAACCTTTTGAAGGTATCATATTCCTGTACTTGCATAACTTACCTTTTTGTGTTTTCAAATTTCCTAGAACTTTTTCTTTTACATCTATATGTTCTAGATATATGTGCGTGTGTTCGTGTGTTTGTATACGTGTAAGCTTTCAAAATGTCAATTATAAAAGTGTAGTTGTAGACCTACCTGATATAATCTATATGTATAACAGATAGTAACATATATCTTTTATTGGTTATACCTTATTAATTATGTTTCCTGGATTGATAACAATAGAGGTTTTATTAATTTGATTTAACATTGCTATTATTATGGACTTCATCGTTTAATATATTACTTATAGTAGTTATTGTTATTACCGATATTATTATCATAAAAGATTATAAATTTAAATTTAAGTGATATATATTATATGTCTATTTGCAATAGCATTTAGTGGGTTTTCATAATGGTTTAGAAATCTTATGAGATAATTTCACATATTTGGTAATTTGTTTATGACCCCTTTTTACGCTATCAAGTCCTCAAAATTTTCGTTCTTAATACAACTTCTTATTCCTGTAATATATACATATATATATTTAAAGGGTCTTAATACGCTTCATCACAAATGTTATATTTATTCATCATTATCTTCATTTCGAATTGTAATATTTTTTCCACTTTATAACTTTAAATGCTAACAAAATCTTTATCAAAGTTTTTATCAGTAGACATGTTTTAGATTGAAGTTTTGATAAGACCATAATTGAAATAGAAATAAGACTATTGTGCAATTACTCAAAATATTTGTCGAAAATTTTGGAGTTTCACAAAGGCCAACTGCATTAACAAATTGAAACAAATAAGTAGATAACAGAGCGAACTTGTCGACTATTTTTTTTTTAATAGAAAAAGAAGAAGAATTGACCAGAATCAAGGAAAATCAGCCATATCTCATCAAATAAATAGATGTAGAGGAGCATCTCTTGTGAATAAAAGAAAATTCTATAGCATTATCAAGCTGTTGAAGGGATTAGACCCCATTCATAAAATACTTATTTCCCAACTATGAGCTACATACTAAAAATCGACAGAAAATCTAAATATGATGTGTCCCATTGCTTCATTATTTGCAAATCCTTTCTTCAGTCTTTATAGACATTGTATCAATCCATAGTTAAATGAACAGAAGGCTCAGTCGAGTTAGATTTCCATACCAAATGAAAAAGGTGCAATATGCTATGTCAAAGAGTGAGAGAAAAAGAGAGAGAGGGAGAGTCAAGGAGAAAGAGGAGAGAGAGAGTATAAGGCAATTACTAAAAGCAACATATCTGGGAAGAAAACCATATCTAGGATAATCGAAACGCGCTATTAGTACCAAAACTTCCAAAAGAACTATGAATGTTCTCATAATGGTCACCCAACAATAAATAATTTCATTCATTTAGATTGAAACAAAACAAATCTAGCATGTATAAATGAAGTTGATGCATAAGCTAGAATGGAAAAACATAAAAAGCATACCTAAATCAGACTCCTAGTTACACTTAATCTTGAATGTGAACCCTTTGATGTCTAAGGCTATTTTTTAGGTTAGAATAGCTAGGATTCAATCAATTTTGATTTTTGGTAGTTGTAGAATAGAGCATCAATATCTATCAATATCTAGCAATCACAAGTTTTGATTTTGTTGATTTGAATAGAAAAGATCAGAAACAAAAAAAGAAAAAAAAAAAACTTACCCAATCTTTTGTAGCTAAAAACTCACTGAGCAAATGCCCTCAATACTTCTCTAGGCAGAAACATCACCATCTCTAATAAGATAAATTTACATGAACAATGAACTTAGATTTCGCAAAGCATGAAGTAAGTAATAGTTCTATTTTCTTATATTTTAAGAAAAGAATTTAACCCTTCGCGAGTACCCTAAGATTACTTCACTCCATAAAGAAAATGATACTCAAGTAAGTGAGAACTCCATGATATACTACTTGTTTGTAATGTATGTAATATAACTTTGTACATGTGTATATATATTTGTTATTGTGAATTCCGCTTAAAAATGATGTGGTCGAGCTCCGCACATGTATGGGAATCAGTAAGGTTTGATGTTAGCTATGTGGGTGTGGTTGCTTTTGCATTTCTAGTGAGAGTGCAAGCCATAGGGTGTTTAGCACAAGTGCCTTACAATTGGAATGTTTTGTCCCACACGTGTGAGTTGTAGCGTGCATCATGTGCTGTGTAACTATGCGCATGTTTGAGTGCGTGTTGTGTAGCCTAGTCTATGTGTTTGTGTGCATCATGGGTGTAGTGCTATAGGTATATGAGGTTGCTCTATACATGACATGCATGTTCATATTTGGTTAAAGGTGGTGTAAAATGTGTGTATGCAAGAAGCATGCTAGGTATTGGCTATGGGGAGGTGCTCTATGTTAGCTAGTGTTGTGTATGCGGAGCTTTGTGCATGGATAGTTGTTGTGCGTGTGTGTGAGTGATGGCGGTGTGGGTGAAGAGTGTAAGTGTGTAATTTGTTCGGCTTGTTTCGTGTTCATGTGCGTGATGGGCATTGTGTGATGTGGGACTACTCTATTGTATGCTCTACCATACTCAGATGTGTGTGGAGTGGTGCTCTATTGTGTGCCCTGTTGCTGAACTGTGTGGCCTATATGCGTGTGTGGTGCATGATCATGTGTGTTATTAGTTTATGTGATCTATATGTTCAGTGTGACTTGCTATGTGATGTGTAGCCCATGTGTATGTCGCGTGTAGTGTCCAAGTGTGTGTATGTACTATGTAGTCTATGTGTGTCATGTGATTATGTGTGACCTGTGTGTGCTATGTGCTTGGGTGTGTCATGTGTTGTGTCCATCTGTGTGTTTATGTAGTGTGCATGTTGTGTGTTGTGCTATTGTATGTGTGCTAAGAGTGCGTTGTGCTATGTTGTGTAAGAGAGAGAGAGTGTGGGTGTGCAAGCATGGTGTGTGGGCATGCAAGCATGATGTGTTAGGCATGCAGGCATGGGGTGTGCCGGGCGTGCAAGCGTCATGTGCTAGTGTCGTGTTGTGTGTGTTACATGGGGGAAGGGTGAGAGGAGCAAGTATGCATAATTATATATACGTGTGTGTATGTATGTGTGTGTCTGTAAAAATGATGCAAAAAAAAATTATTTTATTAATAATATTATTGCACAATTTATCTGTATTAATTAAATTTGAATTTTTGCAATCCGCTTATAAGTGTGCATTTCTATGACTGTAAATATTAGTTGTGTTCTATATTTTGCTGTTAGTGCACAATTATACCTTATTTGATCACCTTGAATTAATAAACAAATTATTATGACTTAAATAAAATTTGACACACATTGCGCAATACATTGCACTATGATTAAAGGTCGTCACTGCTATATGATACACAAGAAGTAATCGTGTAGGGATTACCGTTCTGCGATCGACGAACTAAGTGACTAAGGTGGACTGTCATGTCTTTAACGAAACTGAGTAGGAGAGTTTTGCATATCCTTAAGGGTCTAGGCTTAGTGTGCTAACCAGAGCTTAAGACTTTTAAGCTGTAAGATAATCAATAATAAAGAGATATGATGGAAAATAAGTGAACTAAGATACTCGAGCACTGATGGTAACAAGAATCCTCAACCTAAGGTCTAGGTCGGCATTAAACCTTAGACTTTATGATGGTTATTAGAAGGCCATGTATAATGTTACATTACATATGGATGATCATGCTTAGCATATGATTGAAAACTTGCTTAATTTGCTTGTGCATGTGTAATATCAAGAGTATTGCATTTTATCTCATTGAGCAATAATGGCTTACCCCCTATAGATTTTACGATGCAAGTCATGATTACATGAAACTACTAGGTAAACACATTGTCTAAGTAAGTAAATCTCATCATGAAACTACTGGAATGGGAAGCAAGGATTCAAGAAATAGAATAGATTTGTCATGTAAATTATGTTAGAAGATTAAATGACTGTCTATTGTAAATGTTTTAATCCAAATTAGCAAAATTTCAACCTGTAGTGTAAAGAGACCTAATTGAGGTCTACTTTTAGGTAAACATGTTTTATATGTTATGTGAGGTCTACTTTTAGGTAAACATGTTTTATATGTTATGGTGAATATTAAATAGTCTGAATGAAATAAAGGAACACTAAAGGCATTCAATTTTGGTTATTTGAAATTTAATAGGTTAGTTGATGTAGTAACTAAGATGCTTTGCGATTGCCTATTTGAGGCTAGGTAACCGTAGCGAGTTATCACAATTAGTGTACCCTACGAGGCGTGAAAACTTTTGATGGTATCAGAATATAAGTTTAAATTTAAGGTAAAATATAAATTAAGTAGAAGTTGGGTTAAAGGTCAATGCCTTAAGAGATTGACTTGGCAACCCAATAGTTAGGAAAGACCTACCCTAATAAGAGAAAGTAGGTAGAACCTGGGACCTGGGAATAGGAAAATAAATAACTGATAACTCATGAAATTTTGTATTTAGCGATGGTGTAGCCAATACTCAAGCACTTGGATCGAAGCTAGAATGTGTGCTACATGGAGAATGAATATGATTTGGTGGAGTATAGGTTGAATATGCAAGAGATTCATGCTCAATATGAGTTTTTCTACTTAAACAAAACAATAGATGAGATAATTGAGAGTAAGAGAATGGGACTAATGGAAAAATAGCAATATCAACCGGATAGGTTAAGTGAAGACCTGGGAGACAGGTAAAGTAGATATATTGTCATACCAGCTTTAAAAGCCTAGTGTGCTAAAATGATGGGTCTATATGATGAATTGTCAGAAATATTGTTTGTGGCCCAATTTAATCTAAGAATGTAGTATCTCTGGGAAGTTCAGATGCCTCTTGTTAAGTTAAGAAGGAATACACAAATGTATGTTGGAGAAACCTACAATTGGAGACCGAGATTTGAAAGTAACTTATTATATTCCAAAGATTCATGGGGTACTTTGGACTAAATCGAGAATAGAGAATTCAAGATCATGGATCAAGGGAAAATACTTGTGATACATCTTGAAGAAAAAGAGGAGGAAAATCCATAAGTAGATCCACCTCCTAAAGAGAATTATAATCTCAAGGGTGCTTCAAAAATTGAAAGTATGGGACCAAATTCCACAAAAGAGGAGGAAGAAGAGGAAGAAAAAGTAAGCAAAAGTGACGAAGCCACGAGTGATGGCTCAAAAAGTACTACTTAAGAATATAAGGATAAATGTGGTGAAACTTTTTGAGGCAAATAATATATATATTAAAGGAATGCATACATTTTGGGGAGACTTGAAAGGGAAATTTCATAATGCAATATATATCCCTCCAAGTTGACGAACATGTAGGTTGTAAATGTAGGAAATGTAAATTTTGTAAAAATATGAAGCATTGCGACTTTTGTGCATCATCAACCTTATATGCAAATATGCAGATGTGTTATATGACTTTTATTGATATCAGTATCATGATATCCGATATTTGATATCAACAACTTGATGTGGTATTTAATGCCGGGAGGATAGCCTCCAATACAACCACCTCCACCACCACCCTAACCACAACAAGTGTCACGTATACCAACTCTACAATAACCTCTAATGCCACCTCCACCTCCTCCAAACCTAGTCACCCCTATGATGCATGTGAAAGGACAATAAAGCTATAATCAAGAAGTGATAGGTGAAAGAATTCAATAGAGTATATTTTCTAACTTCATAAAATCCAATAGATATTTTAATGGGGGATTCAGAAAGCCCGAGGAGGTAAAAGATTAGATAGCCCAAGTAAAAAGATCTTTTGTAGCTTATGAAGTAGTGAACCACTAGAAAGTGGCATATGTGACATACATGTTGAAAATGAAGGCCTGAGTTTAGTGGGATATGAGATAGAGGGCATTACCCTAACCAGTATCATGGGAGACCTTCTATGTAGAATTCTTTAAGGAATACTTTTCGGAAAGTGTGAAAACAAAGATAAGTGGGCAATTATTCTAGCTGGAAAAGGGAACTAAAACCATGGACTAGTACGAGAATGAATTCAATAAACTATTGCAATTCTACTTAGATGCATAAAGAGATTTAGATGTACTAAAAAGGCAATTTATTCATGAATGGGTTAGACACGAACACACAAGAAAGAACTATGAAATTCAACATACAAACATACATGAAGTGTTGAGCAAGGCTAGAGTTTTAGAACAGACAAAATGGAGAGGTGAAGAGATAAAAGCCCAAGCTCGATCAAGTATAGGGATGAGGGTTTAAACGAAAACTGTTGTTTCACCCAAATATGAACAAGAAAGGAAAAAGGCCAATTTTGAATGTGAAGCTGCCGAACAATAGACCTTGATCATTTCACCAAAAGCTAAGCCCATGAATTTAATTTGTTAGTAGTGTAAAGGACGACACTAACCTTGGGAGTGCTCGCAATTGAAGAGTAAGTGTTACCGGTGTGAGATTAATGACGATAAAGTTCAAGATTGTCCAAAGAAAAATGCTACAACCTATTTTTTCTTGTGGACAAAAAAGGCTTTACGCAAACACCTACCCCTAAAGGCAATAAGGGATTGGGGCAAGGACCATCACGCCCCAAACCACAATTGGATGACCTACTAGCCAACCATTCGAATAGGGAAATTAGGGGGCTAACCAATAAACTGCAAATGTTAGGGTGTTTGCCATTGAAAGTACTGATGCTAGATGTTAAGCAAAAGAAGAAGTCGAGCATTGTTAAGATATTGTCTTAGCAACTACAAGATACAAGGATGAAGGAAGTATAGTAACAATTACATAGAATTAAACTTGTCCTTGTATAATATTATATATGTATATATATATATGAAATTCAATTAAGGAAATTAATTGGAAAGCCAAGAATTGTAAAAGACTCACTATTAAAAGATTCAAGAAGATAAAAGTTAGAACTTAACTCTAATAATACATATTTCTAAGGATCTATTCTAATCACCACCTAACCAACAATTGTCCTTTTTGATATGGGAGCTAAACATTCTTTTATAAGCTTGGCTTGGCTATAGCTTAGCAAAGGAAGTTGAAAGCTAAACCTTCCTTGAAGACTCTGAGAATTAGTACCCCTACCGAAGAGAAAGCGATTACTAAAGAGATAATAAAAGATTGCCTAGTTAAAAGTCACAAGAGAAATATACCTGGAGACTTAATCATCTTGTCTATGAGAGGTTATGAAGTAATTTTGAGGATGGATTGGTTGTCTAAGAATTTCGCCAACATAGATTATAAAAAAAAAAAAAAAAGAAGTGCAATTCATTAAGCTAGGAATGGAGACTATGGTATATCGAAGACAACTAAGAAGGAATTCAAAGGTCTCTACTAATGTCTTACAAATAAAAAGGGAAGACCCTAAAGATTGGGACATGTACTTGATAAGTGTGGTAGAAACGGATGTAAAACCACCTAGATTAGAGGAAATACCCATAGTAAATGAGTTTCCTAAAGTATTTACTAAGGAATTACAACGACTACCTCCTTCAAGAGAAATGGACTTCACCATTGAAGTAATGCCTGGAACCGAACCGATCTCTAAGGGGCCTTATCAAATGGCTCCAATTGAGTTGAAAGAACTAAAGGTTCAATTACAAGAGTTAATAGAGAAAGGATCTATTCATCCAAGTGCTTCACCTTAGGGAGCTCCTATATTATTGGTGAATAAGAAAGATGGATCCATGAGATTGTGCATCAATTAGTAAGAGTTAAATAAGGAAACCATTAAAATTGAATACCCCTTGTCGAGAATAAAGGATTTGTTCGATCAGTTGCAAGGAGTAAATGTGTTTTCCCAAATCAATCTACGATTAGGTTATCACTAGTTACAAGTTAAGCTAGAAGATATACCTAAAACAACCTTTTGAACTAGATATAGACACTATGAGTTTATAGTGATGCCATTTGGATTAATGAATGCTCCAGTTGTATTCACAGACCTTATGAATCAAATCTTCAAACCATTCTTAGATATATTCATGGTAGTTTTATTAATGATATTCTGATTTACTCCAAGACCAAGTAAGAGCATAAGGATCACTTAAGAGTTACTTTAGGGGGATTGAAGAAGAACCAATTATACGTGAAATTGTCGAAATGCGAATTTTAGATGAATCAAGTAGTTTCTTAAGGCATGTTATATCTAGAACAAGTAGCATTCTTATGGCATGTTATATCTGGAAAAGGAGTATCAGTAGATCTGACAAAGATTAAGGCAATAGTCGAATGGAAACAGCCCATTACAATTACTAAAGTAAGAAGTTTCCTTGAATTGGCAAGGTATTATAGGAGATTCGTAAAGGACTTTTTGCAAATCTCGAAACCATTGATAAGGTTGACCTATTGGACATAAGGTTCGATTAAGACGAAAGATGTGAAAGGAGCTTTCAAGAGTTGAAGCAAAGGTTGATTTCAACTCCCATTCTGACATTACTTAACTCGGAAGAACCCTTTTGTATATATAGCAATGCCTCACGAATTGGGTTAGGGTGCATTCTGATGCAAAATAAAAAGATTGTGATTTATGCTTCTAGATAATTGAAACCCCATAAAAAGAATTATGCCACGCATGATTTGGAGTTAACAGCGATTGTGTTTACTTTGAAGATATGAAGACATTATTTGTACAAGCAAAGATGTGAGATCTACACGGATCATAAGAATTTGAAATATTTAATCACATAAAAAGAGTTGAACATGCGGCAAAAAAGATGGCTTAAATTAATTAAGGACTATGATCTCAATATCAATTACCACCTAGGAAAAGCCAATGCAGTAGCCATTGCTTTGAGCAGAATGAACTATGGTCAAGGAGCAGCATTATTGATAAAATAACAAGAGTTGATACAAGAATTTGAAAAATTAAAGATTAAGTTTGTATGGCATGAGGAAAAAGTACAAATAGCAAGTTTGGAGGCATAGCCCACTCTTTTAGATAAAAAACAGGAAATACAACATGGTGATCCAAAATTAATAGATATTCGAAATAAGGTGAAATAAGGAGTCAGTATAGATTTTGAATTAGATCAAAATGAAGTTTTGAAGATAAGAGGTCATTTGTGTGTACCAAAAAGTAAAAAGCTAAAAGATGAAATCATGGATGAAGCTCACAACTCTTGATAGACAATGCATCCAAGGGGAACTAAAATGTATCAAGAGCTCAAAAACGATTACTAGTGGGAAGGTATGAAAAGAGAAGACGTGGCACGATTCATTTCCCAATGCTCGATCTGCCAGCAAGTTAAATTTGAATACTAGAAATTCGAGGGGTTGTTACCACCATTACCAATTTTAAATGGAAATGGAACGGATTACCATGAACTCTGTCACATCTCTACCAAGGACTAGAGTTGGGTACAAAGCAATATGGGTAATTATAGATCGCTTGACTAAATTTGCTCACTTCTTACCCATTAACATGACATACTCCTTAAATAAATTGAGTAGAATTTACCTTAAGAAGATTATAAGACTCTACGAGGTACCAGTCAATAGTGTCCAACAAAGATCTACACTTTGTGTCAAAGTTTTGGAGAAGTTTACACCAAGCTCTTGAGGCTAAGTTGCAATTTAATACAGCATATCATCCTCAAAATCATGGGAAATCAAAACATGCAATCCAAACTTTAAAAAATATGTTGAGAGCTTGCACTTTGGATTTCAAGGGTAGTTGAGACCGACATTTGCCTCTAGCTGAGTTCGCCTACAATAACAACTATCATTCATCGATCAAGATGGTGTCTTATGAGGTTTTATATGGAAGAAGATGTAAATCCCCATTGTATTGGGACAAAATCAAAAGGAGTGTAGTTAGGGTTGACATGCTATAAAAGATGATAGATAAAGTGGCCACCATTAGATAAAGAATGAAGGAAACCCAAGATGACAGAAGACTTGAGCATATTTGAAAAGAAGAGAAATGGAAGCTCTATCAGGTGAACATGTTTACTTAGAGGTCACTCTGATTAAACGAACAAGGAGATTTGAAACAAAAGGAAAATTAAGCTTTAGAAATATAGGGCTATATGAGGTTCCGAAAAGAGTTGGAGAAGTAGCATATAAATTGGCCTTACCTCCTCAACTTTCAAGAATCCACAATGTTTTCACGTGTCATTAATTCAAAAGCACATCCTAGATCCAAATCAAGTTATTGAGATGGATATCCTGAAGACTCAATCCAACTTAACATACCAAGAACATCCGATTAGAATCCTTGATGCCTAAACTCAAGCATTACGCAATAAAAGCATCAGATATGTTAAGGTGCAATGGAATAAACAATCAGAATGAGAAGTTACCTAGTAAAGAGAAGACAAAATAAAAGTGAAGTACTCCCATCTATTCGAAAACCTAAGTATGCTAAAAAGGTTTGTTCTCAAAACTTTTGAAAGAGGGGAGGATGTAAAATCCTAAAACTAATCACAAATTTAATGTTGAATTAGCTTGTAAATCATTTTAAAAAGCTTGTTCTTAACTCGTATAATTTTATATCAAAAGAACAGTTTAAAAAGCAAATCGCGTAAAATTCTGAAATAAACAATAAAGTAAATTAAAATCATAGATTTATGATAGTTAAATAAAAATTCTTAGTAAATATTTACATTCAAAATAATTTATTTAGCCTAGTTGTAAATTTCATGTCGAAATACTAAAGTTAATACCCCTAATTAAATTACCGCACGCGATGAATGAACCTAGAAAATCTAAAAATTATCTTTATATAAAAGCCCCGCTGTAATCGACCTCTAAAATATCATTTCCTCAATTTCTCCATCAGAATCCAATCCACTAAACATTGAGCAAAGGAAAACATAAGCAAGCAAAGAAATAAAAAGGGAAAAAGAAAGATGAAAAGAAAAGGCAAATTTACCGTATATTACACGTACAACATTCAAATTATAATTTAAGACCACTTATGCAATCCTTGAGGTGAGCTTTACAAAACTAAAATAAACCTATACAAAAAAAAAATCAATTTTAAAATTTAAATATAATTTTAAAAATTTTAAAAACAAGTATTTAAGCTTAGAAAATAGCGAAAATCATTAGGAATATAAAAGATTTGATGATATTAGTGCAAGTAGTAAGTAATAGTGTTATTTTCTTGTAATTTAAAAGAAGAATTTGACCCTTCGTGAGTATCCGAAGATTCCTTCGCTTTACAAAGAAAATGAAACCCAAGTGAGTAGGAATTCCATGATATACTGCTTATTGTAATGTTATATGTAATATAATTGTGTACATGTGTATATATATTCATTATTGTAAATTTCTCTTGAAAATGACGTAGCTGAGCTCCACGTATGTATGGGAATCAATGAGGTTTGGTGTTGGCAATGTAGGTGTGGTTCCTTTTACATTTCCAATCAATGTGTAAGCCATGGCATGTTTAGCGCAAGTGCCCTACAGTTGGAAGGTTTTATTATGTGCATGTGAGCTATAGCATGTATCATGTGCTATGTAATTGTGCACATGTTTGAGTGTGTGTTGTGTGGCCTAGTCTATGTGTTTATTTGCATCGTGGGTGCAATGTTCTAGGTGTATGAGGTTGCTTTGTGCATGACATGCGTATCCGTGTGTCACTAAGGGTGGTTTGCCATGTGTGTATGTAGGGAGCATGCTCGGTGTTGGTTATGGGGAGGTGCTCTATGTTAGCTAGTGTCGTGTGTGCAGAGCTTTGTGCATGGAGAGCTACTATGTATGTGCGTGCATGATGGTGGTGTGGGTGAAGAGTGTATGCGTGTAATCTGTTCAGCTTGTTCTGTGTTCATGTGCATGCTAGGTATTGTGCAGGGTGGGATTACTCTGTTCCGTGCTCTATTGTATGCTTTGCCATGCTCGGGTGTGTATGGAGTGGTGCTCTATTGTGTGCCCTATTGCTAAACTGTGTGACCTATGTGTGTATGTGGTCTATGATCATGTGTGTTGTTGGTTTGTGTGATCTATGTGTGCAGTGTGACATGTTGTGTGCTGTATGGCCTATGTGTGTGTTCTAAGGGGGATTATCGCGTTTTTGATGGAATAGAGTAGAAGAGTCTTGCATGTCCTTAAGGGTGTGTGCTCGGTGTGCTGATTGACACCAGAGCTTAAGACTTTTAAGTTATAAAATAATCAATAATAAAGAAATAAGATAGAAAATAAGTGGAGAAAGATACTTTGGCACTGATAGTAATGAGAATCCCCAACCTAAGGTCAATGGGGCATTAAACCCTAGACTTTACGTTAGCATTGCATATGGATGATCATGCATAGCATGTGATTAAAAACTTGCTTAATTTGCTTATGCATGTGCAATATTGAAAGTATTACACTCTTATCTCATTGAGCAATAATAACTCACCCCTCTATAGATTTTATTATGCAAATCGCGATACGTGAACCTATCGAGTAACCGCATTACCCAAGTAAGTGAATCTCAATATGAAACTACTGGAATGGAGAATAAGGATTCAAGAAACAAAATAGATTTCTCATGTAAATTATGTTAGAAGACTAAATGACTATTTATTGTAAATATTTCAATCCAAATTGGCAAAATTTCAACCCATGGTGTAAAGGGACCTAGATGGGGTCTACTTTTGGGTAAACATGTTTTATATATTATGTTGAATATTGAATAGTCTAAATGAAATAGAAGAATACTAAAAACATTTTATTTTAATTATTTGAAATCTGACAAATCAATTGACGTAGTAGTGATTAAGATGCTCTGCGGTTGCCTATTTAGGGTTAAACAACTGTGGCAAGTTATCACAAATCCTACGAGGCGCAACATATTCATATTAGTTCCAAGCTTTGTTGAGGCTCACAGTCTTGCTTTCAACTTGTTATGCTATTGCTAAGAGCAAAAGATAGCCTAGTACTTATATTTATGAGATAATTACAAATACACACTTGCATTATTGTTAGATATGGATACACCCCCAAAAAATTCAGTGTTGACTTTTCCATAACTAGTAAAAATGTACACATACACCTATAAGCATCCCTAAAACTGTACTGCTAAAGGACCCTATATAAGGGAACCTTTGGTGTTTTGACATGCTTTTGGATCAATTTACATATCTTTAAAAGTTATGGGAGAATTAAGTCACGCTTTCAATATTAAAGGGTCTATCTGCACCGCATCGAAAGTATAGGCAATATATTTGCCTATATTTATTACAAAGAGTACAGTTTTTCCAAAAAATTATCAGAGCATGAAGGAACATAAGGGAAGTTAGAGCATATAAGATACCTTTCCCAAGTTAAAACAGACGAAGATTATTGCATCAAAAAGACTGCAAAAGTGCACAGCCGCCACACTCACAAGAACTGAATCCAGTTAATTCCTTTGCAACTTCCAGAGAGTAGAACAATATAATTTCATACCAATGAAGATCAAAAGCCAAACTTCGCTTAGTAATAAAGCTATCTCTATTTTAATAATTGGTGCCATTTTTATAAATAAATTGAACTTTCTTAATAGTATTATTTTTGGAATAATCTAAACATACAATAAAACTAACTACTTCCCCTCATTCCTCCATCTTTTCTACACCAACTCTATATCTCTTCTCCTCTTTTCCCTGAAATTTGAAAAGGGAATTGATGAGCATACCCAAATATATTGCCAGGATTTCATAACTTTTATTTGAAAAAAATATGAACTGAAGAAAAATGAAAGTTCTAAAACTTTTATTTTGAAATTTTCTCGATCAAAATTTTCCCAAAACTTTTCAAAACTATACCGTCCATACAAACTTGTGATGAATGGAGAAAACTTGCATTTTTCTTTTTAATATAAACAATGCCAACATGTGATCTATACCCATGACAGTATCCACACAATATATCCTGACACAAAAACAATCAACACGAGTAGATATAATCAATAGGATAGAAGGACTGAAATATATTCATCAAATATACCTACCAGAATAAATATATATGCAATTAGCGATAAGAAGGAGAGCATATGTACAAAAGAGCTTTCGGTTGCTTCAGTGGTTGCAGAGCTTTCAGAGAATGCCAATTGGAAAAATGGGGGAAACACTTTTTCCTGCTTTCCTTTGAGGACAGCTGTTTTACATATCAAGACCCATCCTCTGTCCGGCGCATCTGATGTAATGTCCTCGTCATAACTCTTCTTTCACGCAATCTACACGGGTCACCTTGCCTCCAATAAATCCAAGAAAATTAGTCATCCAAAAATCTCTGCACTGCTTCCTTAATAAAAATATCATAATCATTCGCTCCTATCTGTTTGGGTAACATCGGGCAGTCTATCGATAGGAAGTTAAGCTCGCCATCCAACAATGATATATCAGGTAACGTTTCCAATGAACTACAATCCTGAATACGCAAGAAAACTAAAGACTCCAGTTTGTCTAGTCCTTGGACGCCTGTTAGTTTGTCACAATCTTCGATGAAGAGCAACTTCAGGTTTATCAAGTTTGGCAAGCCATTTAGCATTTCCAATGAATTGCAGCCTTCGATTATTAGGTTTTGTAATAACTGCAGTTCCCCGAGTCCATGAATCTCAACCAATCCATCACATTCACATAAGTTAAGAAATATTAGATTTCTTAAGTTGGACAGATCAGGGAATCTTTTGTGGTACCTCATAATAACTAATTTCCTCAAATTTGTTAATAGATGAAGTCCATCTAAATCACAAAAGTTGCAAGAGATTAGAGTTAATTTGCGCAACATCTGTAATTCTTCAAGACATGGAATGGCAGCTGCTAGAGGATACCCATCATTTGAAGGAGTTGTTGATTTGAAGGTCAAATCTTGAATCGACAAGGCTGTTAATCCTGATGGAAGTTTTAACATGGTGACATGAGGAGATGCAATACCAAAGCTCTCTAGTTTAGACAACTTGCAGATCCACGGTAACTCAGTAATTTCGTATTCTTCTGATAACGTCATGCAGAGTGACTTGAGATGGGAAAGCTTATAAATGCTCTCTGGAATCCCACATATCTTACAACCCCAAAAGTTCAAAATCTTCAACGCGGATAGATCCCCAATTTCCACGGGAATTTCACCTGTCAATCCCGAACAATCCATAGCATTTATTCTTTCAAGATTTTTCAACAGTCCAATGGCAGTTGGTAACCCGCTTATTCCACTTCCGCTCATGTTTATCACCTTCAGCCTCTTTAGATTCCCGATGGAGTCGGGCAATTTAGTAATTTCTTTTGATTTTGATACGTTCAGTTCAACCAGAG
Organism: Laguncularia racemosa; assembly: GCA_037954665.1. Taxonomy (NCBI): domain Eukaryota; kingdom Viridiplantae; phylum Streptophyta; class Magnoliopsida; order Myrtales; family Combretaceae; genus Laguncularia; species Laguncularia racemosa. The sequence goes on from JBBMOL010000615.1 coordinate 53,534, forward strand.
ACTTCAAATTTCCAATAGAGTCAGGAAGTTTCTTCAGCTCTTTACAGTTTATCAAAGATAAATGGCTCAGATTTGTCAGTTTTCCAATGGACTCTGGAAGTTTAAAAATGGAAACATCTCTTATTGAAAGTGATGTCATAGAAGTCAGATTAGCCATTGAGTTTGGAAGCTGAAACTTCTGCCCTTGTCCTTGCATGATAATTGTGGTTAAAGAAGTCAGACGACATATTTCTTCAGGCAGCTTCTTAAGAGAATTACATCCCTCCAAATTCAAGTAAGTTAACTTCCCTAACATAACAATTGATTGATCGATTTCAACTAATTTATGACAACCTTTCAGGATTAATCTTTCTAAAAGGAAGAAACTCGAGAAATCCGGTGTTCTTTTTAACCGTCTGCATCCCGTAAGATCCAAAACTTTTAACTTACTGTCTGTCTGTAAAAGAAAGCAAGCATTATTCATATTATAACTAAAAAGGCAAAGAAAAATACGGTAGAGGATGGTAAAAATAAATTATACCTTCAGTTGCCTCCACCCTTTCCAATGTCCTGTAATAGAACTATTACATAGTTCAAGCACGGCTAAATTGCGAAGGCAGAAGTTCTTCATATTAAAATTGGAAGGAAGGTGGCGCCAACAGAGCCACCTTAGATTCGGAAGGAGATCTAAATGCCCTTTGAAAAGCCCTTTGAAGTTTCTTTTAAATTGTCCTTGTAATTTAAGAAATCTGAGATTTCGCAATTTTACAAAAGCGTCATAGGTAAGAGTAAAATTACCGGAGTTAAGGCATAATACTTCGACCTGTTCACCCTACAAGAATCCAATAATTTCTAGTTAAAAGGTGATCTACCCTTATAATAAATAGAGAATGAACTACAAAATTCTTACAAGTTTGTTGCCTACTTGGTTGCTGTTAATAATTTCTTTCACTTCTTGATCAATCCACACTCTACTAGGTCCTCCGAAGTTATGGAAAATCTCCCGACGAACAATTTCTCTTCCAAGGTCTCTGAGATGGTCATGCATCCAGAATCTATTATCATTGTCAATCTTTATCAATGACTTTTGAATGAGGAAGTTCATGACCAAATGCGGAGAAATCTTACAGGCGCTCCACATATAAATAGCATTAGTTTTGTCTTCGTTGATTAAAAAGCAAGCTATGTCAAGAAATACTAATCTCTGCTGGTCATTCAACTTGTTGATACTAATCATCAATGTTTCCTCGACTTTCCTATTAGGTACCCTTCTTAACTCATTCAAAGTATCCTTCCAAATTTCCATGCATGCACATGATTCAAGACACTTACAAGAAAGCAAGGAACCAACCACCTCAAGAGCCAAAGGAAGACCAGCCATAGAAGCAACAATATTTCTAGAGATATCAATATACTTATGTGGAGGACAATCCCTTCCAAAGGCATGCCAACTGAAAAGACAAAGGGCATCATTGAATAGCATTTGCTTAACTTCATAATAATAGTATTTGTGAGCTTCTCCTTCCATGATTCCTCGGTCTCTAGTTGTAATAATGATCCTACTTCCAGAACCAAACCAACTACTACTTCTGGCTAAGTTCTTGAGCTGACCATCCTCATCCACATCATCGATTACAATGAGAGCTTTCTTAAAACAAAGTCTTCCTCTTATTATGTTAATCCCGTCATTGATGTCTTGTACATCCTTTCCAAAGTCATGATTAAGAATATCGTGTAACAATTTCTTTTGCAAATACAAAAGATCATGCTGTTTTGTTCTTTCTCGAACATTTTCAAGAAAGCTAAACCCTTCATAATTAGAATAGAGTTGATTAAAGACAGCGTTTGCAAGAGTTGTTTTACCTATACCACCCATTCCATGAATTACAATAAATCTTACATCCTCAGAACCAATATCTACTAATTTTATCAGCTCAGCAACTTGATCTTGTAGTCCAACTGAATGAGTAGGAATGTTTCTATATTTAATATTCAACTTAACCACAATGCCTCCAACAATGGATTTGATCAGCTCTCCATGGCTGCAAATATGCATTGAACATAAAAGATATAAAAAAAAAAAGGTAATATTTCAAACAAATAAGACCTATTTAACTAAGCCACAAACAATACTAGTATTAGCAATTTCAAGACCTATAAACCAAGTTTTGATACCACTTTGTTATGCCACAAGCATTAAGCAAACCACATTATCCAAACAACACAATAAAAGAAATGAGAGAAGTTGCGCACCATCATTTGTGTAGAGAACCCAAAATCAAAATAAAAGCATCAGTGAAGGAGAATGAGCAATTCAATGTGATAATAGGATAGAAGAGACGAAGAGATTACACAAGAATTATAATGTTTCTCCATATCTCGCTCATAATATTATGAGAGATAAAAATGTGCTCAAACTACTCTAAAGTGAGTTCTTAGATGAAGACCCTAAGAACCTTATTTGTAAAACCTTCAGTAAAGGTGAAGAGCAAGACAAAATAGCATAATGCTATTATATAGAGTAGCCATTCACCAACTCATCACAACGATAACTATATGTCTTATGATTGCAAGTACATCACATTCATAATACTATTGACTACGTTAATGAGGAAGTCTAGCATGGATACCATGAGTGATCATCTAGATTGTAGATCAGGTTATGTCCACAAAGGATCTAGTGGTCCTATACTACCAGCAACATGATTGCACTCTTTGTTGAAGTCCCAGTCTACTTCACACCTTGCCAGCAAGGATGCCAAGTCATGAGATATGACAGGAAAGCTAGCATAGCTAACTTAGAAGTATGAAAACCTTAATTAGCAAATGGATTCCCAGAGTTCGTATGGTGCACTGATATTTTAATGCCCACCTTATCTTTGGTTGCCTTCCACTTCATTGGTCATCCATATTAGGCCTCTCCCAATGGATCATATATATAGTCTTCTCCCTCCACACCTTCGTTAAGAGGGTAATCATTGTAGTCTCCATCCACACAATGGCAACCACCACCTTTTCTTTACTTCCCTCCCAAAGGACCATACTATAATTAAGATCTATACAATGGCACCCCATCTTAGATTTAGAGCAAACTTAATAACAATATAAAACTTTAAGATGAGGAAACTTTAGTCACACCACATTCAAATCCTCAACCGAAATGTCCAGATAGTTATTTGTAATGTATTGCTCATATTTTAGTGAAAGAACTATTCATTGAACTTGCACTTTGTTAAGGATTGCTAAATTGTATTATACTCTAGTTTCATAATATATTGTTTAATTTTATATTTTTTATTTTTCTATTTACATCTATTTCTAAATTTGATCAATATTTAAAATGTAAATTATTATTCAAAAAATTGTCTATTTAAAAATAAGAAAAAAAATTCATTATAAAAATTGTAGCAGGTTTTTTCATCACACATTCCATGTGTAATGCAGCTAAAAATCTCCATCAAACATGCTTATTTTAGCCCAAGGGGAGGAAACTCACTAAAAGTGCTATCACTGGCAAAGATGCCAATAATGGCTTGCAGTGAGTTTTTTTTTTTTTTGCCACATAAAGCCTAATCCAGTGAAAATTAAGACCACACCTATGAGTATGTCTTGACGCACACGAGGCCATTTTTCTAATGGCCTTTATCATGGATAAAAGGAGGATCATTTGACCTTCACAAAGAAAATAATCAATGGAGTCATAATTGCTTACTTTTGAGGCAACTTAACTTGAAAAAATGAAAACTTTTGTAATGGTTATGGAGGAGGATCAGTAACAACCCCGCTTATTCAACCTTCAAAAGAGTTACCACCTCTCTTACTTTGATCAACTTTAGAATTCATCCTTTATTTAATGTTGTAAGAGTGCGTGCTGTGATGGATTGTTCAACTTGACTTATTCAAATATTGAGTACAATTACATGATGTTCTGATCATTCATATCTCATTGTTAACATGAATCAGCTTGGCCAATATCTTTATGTAAACTAAAGTTGTAGTTAGCCTCAAAGGGATTCGAAGACGCCAATGAATAGGGCCTAGTGTTTCATCACTGACACGAAGAAGTGTGATTTTGGCCCAAAACACTAGACTTCACACTTTTAATGCGGTTGAAGTTGTGGTTTGGGACACGATCATGTGCTTGCATCACGATTCAACTAGAGTGGTTATGTTTTATAAGAGAAACTAACTATTTAACAGATAGTTACAAATGAGCTACTCAAAAGCGATCTTCATGCTATTACTAGAACTCTAGCAACTCAAAAGGGAAGCTAGTTCTTAGGATTTAATCAAGACCCACTTAATCAAATTTAATTATATTCTCAAGGCAAAATTCATAATCCAAGTGATAATGTATTCACAACATCAGGCGTAAGTATTGTGTCTCTTGACCTAGGAGTCAATTGGTAATTCTCGGGTATCAACTTAGTAGCTAATGCATTGTTTATTTCATTCTTTTTAAAAAAGAGAAAACAAAATGGAATTGCTTATATTAGAATAGTATCAAGAGAATATAGCACTTAACTTGAATTTCCCTATGAATTAATAAATACGACCTAAGTAGATGATCAATTGTTATGTGTACAAGCTCATGCACTTGCTAGAAAAGCAATTTCTTATTTAAATTCATTTTGTGAAAAAGCATTCATCAAGAGTTTCTTCTATAAATTCTAAAACCACATCCACCTTGCCAATGCAGCAGGGTTAATAATTTAGTTGCCATGTTATCCTGAATATATACCTACTGTAATATGCAACTTACTAGGAGAACGAGATTTTTCTAAGGCTCTTTCATATAGGGTCTTAATTACTTCTCGAAGTGTGCTGAACATATTTTCTAGTGGATTTATTTTTCTTAGTGCATGGTTAATCTTGTGTGTGTGTGTTTGTGTGTGTGTGTGTTTTAGGAAAATTGTATGAGAGATAACAAATGTTTGGATACAAGTTTGAAAAGATAATGAAAAGTTCTAGTAATGTAAAGAGCAGATAAACATTGTTAAAAATGGTGTAAATTAAGTATGTATGCTATATGTTGCTGATGTTGCATCTTAAATGTCAAGACACATGTTGAAGTGGTGTGTGTGTATATCATATCGAAACATCTAATAAATCTATAACACCAGTAACAACAATTCCCCCATTGAACTATGGTTTGTATAGGGAGATTAGAACTCCCAAAACACTGGATAGAGCTAACAGCTCCATCGTGTGATGTTGTAAGTAGCTTTAGTTGCATTTTGGTTTCTTTATGTTTATGTAAATATCGTATCTTTATCCTAAAAAAATAATAATAATTTTCTCTATTTGTATTACTTTTAATAACATTATTTTCTTTTCATATTACTAAAATCTTTCATTCTCTTGTCGACCCAAATGTTGATTTCTATCGCATAATTTTTCCCTTCTTTGCATTAGAAAAGTGTGACTACTAGAAAACATTGAAAGACACCAGGAAAAGTATAATGTTAGTTGTTTTTTCATAGGCAGTACTACTGATGGAACAATATTTTAAAATTATAGTGTGCTTTTGTCTAGATTTGCTGAGCGCGGTTCGCATTTACAAGCTTGGAATTGGAAATTTGCAACAGCAAATACTCATCCACACGATGCTATATTTTGTTTCTATATTGGGTAATTGGGATATTCCACTAAAACCTTTCTTTTGACCTTTTAACACATGGTCATAATTTAATTTAATTTACCACAACACTGATCTACTAAATAATGATTGCCACATCTAAAACCTATATCCTTTTCCACTTTCAGCACTAAGGCTTATTCATTTTATTGAACCCAATATTACATTGGAAAGTGTAGAAAGAGTAGTTTCTATTCTTTTCCTTTTCTTTTTTTTTTGTTTTATATTGTTATTATTATTATTTTAGGCATCAACTTTGATACAAGTTGAAAGCCAAACATGAAAAAAGAGACCACAGTATATAAGGAATAGTCAGAATCAAATTGACCCAACTAGTTTAATTCAGTTTAATTGAATTTAATCATGAAATTGTTCCAAATCACCCGTTCAACCATCTTGATAGTGAACTGAGATTACCTAATTAACCCGCTTGGTCTAACTTAGTTCTTATAGGTTCTTTGGGGTGGAATGCATCTTTTTTTTTTTCCTTAAAAGTGCATTGAAAAATGAATCCAGGCCCATAAAAACCAAAAGATAAACATTAGGAAGCTCTTTATTTTAAATTTCAAAATAGTGGATAAGAACATATAGGCAGAGTGATCTTACCCCCTCGCAGATTTTCCGTTATATCCCTTGAGTTTGCCTACCTCCTTAAGAGCATTTTTCCACTGCAAAATGACCTCTTCTTCAAAACGTGCCCTATGCTCCTCGATATGAACTTCATAGGTGGAACCAGGCTGGAGCTTAACATCGGAAACTTCCACATCATAGAAGATGGGCAGAATCTCAACTGCACCCCCCGACTTTCGCCTGCACTCAACCATGTGAGCAACTTCACGAAGACACCATGCACTTGTAGCATAGTTTTTTGAGAATATGGGTATGCAGATTCTGGAGTTGTCGATTGCTAGAGGAAGCTCAGTTGCAATCTCTTTTCCTTTATAAAGTTCCTCATCGTCTCTGAAAACACGAATACCGCAACCAATCAAGCCATGGTACAGGCAGTCAGCGAATGTCTTCCGAGTGTCTGGTCCTCTAAAGCTCAAGAACACATCATACTCCGCTAGTTTTGGTGGTTCGCTGGTGCCAATGCAAGCCATGATGAGTATAACAAGTAATGCCCTGTGAGTGTTGTGCCCTAAGGTAAAAGCGTGTGGCTGTGGAGGTAAGGTGTATGGTGACCTATTTCTTTGTGGATGAATATGATGTTACCTTTTACTATTGGGAATCTTTTGAGGCTTCATTCCACGTGGAAAGATGACGATGCAAGAAGTCACCCAAGCATCTAATATATTTGAGTGTTTTTGAGGAATTGGTAAGAGTATGAAAGGAACAATGTATATAAAAAGATTAACAAGGAAAAAAAAAAGAATAATTTTTTTTTATGAGATTGAACTTGGACCATTTGACCCACAGAAACACATGAAATAAAACAATGATCACGGTTTTTCCATTCCACTACCTACAAAAAAAAAATAAAAGGGGGGGGGGGGGGGGGGGGGGGGTGGGGGGTGGAATTAACACTTCGGCATCCGTCATGTAGGCCGTAATTGCTCTAAATAATTGACTATTACAAAAGATGATACCATGAGCTGCGAAACCCGACAAAGTACCTTAAAATAATAAAAAATAAATGAGAAGGAGAGATACGTAACAGTAGCAATAATAGTTTTTAATTTCTTAGCTCACTGCCGAGCTGTTGAAAAAGCTCTGGTGCCATGACATATATAGTTTGAAATAATTCGAGTAGATCCGATCCCTTTTGTATTTTAATTCTGATGCATGTCTTATCAGGCCAATTGCCACGTCCAACATAAATATACGCCTTGTCCAATATAAATTATATAGCCGTTCCAGCACCGGTTTTACGCAACCTTTTTTTTTTTTCTTCTCTCGAGAATAGAAAACTTATTTCTTCCCATATGGGATTTGCGGGCAATCTGCTTGCCGTGGAATAAATAACAAATTGTAATTTCTTCCATGATAAAAAGAATAGTTATTATTTAATTTTTTTCAATACTCATAACCAAAAAAAAAAAATAAGTATTAAACTTGATTTATCCCAAAAATCTTGACTATACACGTGCACAAACTTCATCCAAAAAACACTTATTCAATAATCAAGTAATTGATTAAAATAAGGATGTATTAGTACTTCTCATCTATATAATTTTAATATTACCAATAAGTGCAATTACATAAAAAAAATCATTATTTCTTTATTCCTTATAAATTATAATTTTATTCTTTTTTTATTCCATTTTACCTACTAAAGGTACCAATAGAGTTTCAAAAATCCAACAATTAACAAGATCGTCCTAAGATGCCCCCCAGCAACAAACCGCCATTTCATTTCTGCGCATAGCCTGTGGATTTGAGTAAGCATAGGAAATGAAACATAAGTTAGGGAAAAGATCAACCTAAGTCCTAAATGGAATCAAAGGGCACACAAAGCAACTTCAATTAGTAATTGAAGCCATTTTTTACTTCAAACGAGGATTTGAGAAATAAGGGGGAAAAAAAAAAGAAAAATTAATGCAATTAGAAAAAAAGAAAAAGAAAAAAACCTTAACAACAGGACACTTAAGAATATAATAGTTAATATGCCATCAAGATATATGAAGACAGGATTCTACTGCAAATTTTCCTTTCAGCCAAGCTGGAGCGCTAGCGTTGACAAATATATATATATTGCTACTTAGATGATAAATATATTTTAATTGCAATATGTGTTTTTAATATTAATTAATTAGTTCGACCTATTCTGTAATATTAATTAATAAAAAAATTAACATGATTTATCAAGCTTCTGACCAATCATATTAAGGATATTATCAAAATAGATTTTAAAATAAGTTATATATAACTCCAATCCAATACAATATAAAAAAAATATTTAACTCCGGAGTTTGCTCCAAAATTTTATAGATTTTTTTTATAGTATTAAAACCCATTTTATAAGGTTTTTTAAAACCCAGTTACGATCCAATCCACCCTGATCTCATAGAGCGCAAAATATTAAATATTTAAACTTGAATGGATAATGTGGAAAAAAAAAAAGGGAGGGAGAGACGAGAGACGATGAGGACAGAGGGGACTCCTGGAGGTGTGGCTTGTGTGAAAGGAAACTTGAAATGACGACTGGACGAGAGCCTAGTGATTGTGCTCGGTGCAGGTCCAGTCCAGACCGAAAGAAAAGACGAGAGACAGACAGTAGGATTTGATGTTATCTTGACATTTGGGTAGCCGCACAGGCACTCAAGCAAGCTCATGGATCGGCAAGGCCAGACACTTAAATATATATATATTTTTTTAATTCATAAATATATTAAATATAATAATTATTTTTAAATAGATTTTAAACATACAAACTAAACTTTAAAAAAAAATTAACTTACACACCTTCAATACTTTTTTTTTCTTGAAAACGTAGACAAATTATTTTTTTTAATCTATAAACCTACCTGTAAACAAAAAAAAAAGTTTATTACAAACTTATAAAAATATTATTGTAAACTTATAAAAGTGATACAATAAATTTATATAATATCATAACATATGATTTGTAATACAAAAAAATTATACCAATAATTTGTAATATAAATATAAATCCGCAGTTCATATGTTCATATTTCCATCTTTTAATTTCCTCTACAAATTTCACTCTATCTTATTATTTGCAAATTTTTGTTTCTGTAATTTATGTTTCACATAGGTTTTATTCTATTGAAATATGTGTGTAAAAATATCTTTATCAAAATATCAGTATGTTTTTCTTAAAAAAAATTATTTTTGTTACTATTATACTACTTTAAATGAATGCAAAAAAAAAAAAAAACACATGTAATTATATTTACTACACAAATTTTATTGAATATTAGTTATTATTAATTAATTATTAATTAGTAATTAATTAATTGTTAACATATGATTAATTAATATTAGTAAATGAATTATGTTTATATATTATTATAATGTGTTTTTATAAACGTAATCGTTAAATTAAGTTGTTATTAATTAACTGTTAATTAGTGATTATTAGTTATCATATGTAAGTAAATAATTGTTAAAAAAAATGATTTGTTAAAAATTTTGTGTTGATTATAAATCTAAAATATATTAATGGTTTTGTACAATTAGTGATAAAATAAAGTAGTTATTAATTATCCATTAATTAAATATAATTAGTCGTTAATATATTGTTAAATAATTGTTATACAATTAATTAGTGAAATTTTTTGTATTTGTTACAAATGTAAAATATTTATATGGTTTTGTAAAATAAGTTATAAAAGTAAGTAATTATTAATTACCTATTAATTAAAGGTAATTAGTCGTTAATTAATTGTTATAAAGTTAATTAGTGAAAAATTTTGTATTTATTGCAAATAAAAAATTTGTATGGTTTTGTAGAATAAGTTATAAAAGTAAGTAGTTATTAATTATCTATTAATTAAATGTGATTAGTCGTTAACATATCGTTAATTAATTGCTATAAAATTAATTAGTGGAAAATTTTGTATTTGTTGCAAATATAAAATATTTGTATGGTTTTATAGAATCAATTATTAAATTAATTAGTTATTAATTATCCATTAATTAAAGATGATTAGTCATTAATATATCGTTAATTAAATGCTATAAATTTAATTGGTGAAAAATTTTATATTTGTTGCAAATGCAAAGTATTTGTATGGTTTTGTAGGATCAGTTATAAAACTAAGTAATTATTAATTATCCGTTAATTAAAGGTGATTATTCATTAATATATCATTAATTAATTATTATAAAATTAATTAGTAAAAAAATTTATATTTATTGCAAATATAAAATATTTGTATGGTTTTTTAAAATCAGTTATAAAATTAAGTAGTTATTAATTATCCATTAATTAAAAGTGATTAGTTGTTAATAAATTGTTATAAAATTAATTAGTGAAACTTTAATGTTGATTACAAATGTAAAATATTTGTATGATTTTATAGAATTAATTATAAAAGTAAGTAGTTATTAATCATTTCTTAATTAAAAGTGGTTAGTCGTTAATATGTCATTAATTAATCGTTGTAAAATTAATTACTAAAAAAGTTGGTATTGATTATACATGTAATATCTTTGTTTGTTATTGTAAAAATAGGTACAAACTTTAGTTGCTACTAATTAACTATTAATTAGATAGTAAATAGTCATTAATTAGTCGTAAATTAATATATTAATGGTAACATATATTAAATTTTTTAATATATATATATTCTATTTTGCATAATAGATGGAGTCTAGACCTCTTGATTCCTCAATCTTGATGCAACAAGAGAGTCATCAATCACAGGCTTTTTGGGACGAAGAGGTAAACGACCTTTCACTTATCAATTAATTTATGTTGCATTAGAAATAGTAAAACATTTCACGTGTTGTCGGCATAGGATCAAGTAACCCTCGTTGTTCAATAGCATAAGTTGCCACTCTGTCATGACAAGCGTGCTATTCGCTTCAATGCTCAAACGAAGCCATACTTACATTTGGTTGGATTTGAAGGTGAAAGTTGCCTACTGTGTATACCCCTGAATTGGCACATGATTACAACATTGGTGGAGCGATGGCGTCTAAAGATGCACACATTCCACATGTCAACAGAAGAGTTTACAATTACACTACAGGATGTGGAGATCTAATTAAAACTCCCTATATATGGTCAGACAGTTACAAGGAATAGTTGCTTAGATTTGAGAGAAATATATGAATAACTGCTTGGAGTGAGGCTAAGGCTTAGCAGTAGGGGGGGCGCATTAATATAACATGGCTCCATGATATGTTTTGGATGATCCCACTAAACGTCAATGTTGACCAAATTTATCAAGCTACTCGTACGTATATACTGCAGCCGTTTGGGGGGATTTATCTTTATCAATAAATCCAACGCCCTCGTCCACGCGATATAGTTACCTTTACTGGAGCATTTCGACATTGCTAGGACGTATAGCTGGGAGTTCGCATGTCTGGCGCCCATTTTGCTATAGGCGTGGACTTGGGATAGATTCCCCCACATTGCACCCATTAGTCAACATGAACTATTTATAAAAGTTGGATGTCCATTGACGGCACGTTGGAACACGCAATATCACCCCACCTATGTTATCGATGCATATCGGGATGCGTTGGACAGGTAGAACATGTCATAGGTACTTCAATAACCGAATTTTTTTCCTTATAATTAATCATATTGATCATTTTAAGTCAATATAATTTCCTATTTTCAAGTGAATGGGAGTTGTATGATGGGAATTTAATTAATTTCCTACCTAATTCTACAAAGATGGTATGCACATTTGGACGATTCGGGTGTCACTGATTTGTTTCCACATTGTTGAGTGGCATTTTCCAAATCAAGTAGTCAGGCAGTTTGGTGAGTTGTAATATATCCCACAGCAGGTGAACATGCAGCCAAAGCTCTATGAAATCGACTCGCATAGCCGAATTGCTTCAGCCACCTCCTAAGTGTTTTGCTGTCGTGATTGCAGGTATAATGTTACCTTCCCTATGGTGAAGCATAAACTGAAGACCCCTGAGCAGCTATTCTTACAATCGTGTTTATATCCGGTGACAGGCAAATCTGTCATAAGGTGTCACCTTGCAAGTATGAAGAAAACGTAAATTAAGATTAATATGATCATGTAATTATTTGGACATTAGTTAGAGTGTATTTAAATCGTTCTTATCATAAATCCAAGAACTATCCCTATGTAGCCAATGTATCTCCTACTAATCGACCCATACCATTGCAAGTAACTATCATGCACACCGCGAGGGGCCCTTCATATGAACGACTTGACTAACCCACTATTCCCACATGTTCAAATACACTTCATGTAAGACGGTCCAATCAACATCAATCCGCCTACGCATGTCGATTTCATAGAGCTTCATCTATGTGTTCACTAGCTACGAAATATATTGGAACCCACTAAACTGTCTAGCCACTTAATCTGGGAAATGCCACTCAACAATGTGGAAACAAATAAGTAGCACCCAAATGATCCAAAGTGCATGCCAGTTTTGCAAAAATACTATAGTAAATTAATTAAATTCGTGCTGTACGGTTCCCATCAAACTTCAAAATTGGAAATTTTATTTACTTCAAATGATAAATATAATTAGTTGCAAGAAAAGAAATTTGATTAATGAGATATATGCGACATATTTTGCATGTCCAAAGTATCTCGATATACGCTAACTACGTAGGTGGGGTGAAACTGTGTGTCCCTCCGCATGTTCCATCGTATCGCCAATGGACATCCAATTGGAACAGATAGTTCGTGTCGACTAATGGGTGCGATGTAGGGAAATCTATCCCAAGTCCACACCTGTAGCAATATGGTTGCTCATTCAATCTCATGTGTCGACGATGAGGATGTGACACATAGTTGGAGATACAACCATGCCAAATATGCGGCTCCTTAGCTATCTATCCTAGTGATGTTGAAATGTTCCAATAAAGGTAACCACATCACATGCACGAGAGAGTTGGATTTATTGGCGAAGATAAATCCCTCTAATAGTTGCAAAATATATACATGAGTAGCTCAATGTATTTGCTCCACATCGATGTTTAGTGGGATCAATCAAAACATATCATGGAGCTATATCATACTAATGCGGACCCTTACCATTAGACCCCTGTCTCACCCCCAGCAATTCTTTGCAAATTGTTCCCTAATCTAGGAAACTACTTTCTGTAATTGCCTGTCCATCCACAAAGAGTCCCACCTAGACCTCCACATCCTGTAGTGTGATGGTAAGCTTCCCCATCGACATATTGAATGTATGCGTCTCTTAACACCATCTCTCCACCAATGTTGTAATCATGTGCCAATCAAGGAGTATATACAGTAGGTGACTCACATCATCAAATCCAACCAACTTCAAATATGGCTCCATTCGAGCATTAAATGGGATCGTATGCTTGTTGCGATAAAGTGACAATTCACGCCATCACACGACGAGGGTTGCATGCTCCTATACCAATAACATGTCAAATGTTTTCCTATTTCTAATGTAATGCAAACTAATTGATAAGTAAAACGTTTATTACCTCTCCGTCCCATATTACCCATGATCGATGACTTACCTACTACGTCAAGATTGAAGGATTGAAAGGTCCAATCTCTATCTATTATGCAAAATTGTATAAATAATTTACATTTACAACCAATACAAAATTTTTCACTAATTAATTTTATAGTAATTAAATAACGATATATTAATGACTAATGACCTTTAATTAATGGATGATTAAGAATTACTTACTTTTATAACTAATTCTATAAAACCATACAAATTTTTCACATTTCTACTTAGTACAACATTTTTTCACTAATTAATATAATAGTAAATAATTAACGATATATTAATGACAAATCCCATTTAATTAACGGATAATTAATAACTAATTAATTTTATAACTCATTTTACAAAAACATACAAATAATCCCACCTTGCAACAAATACAAAATATTTTAATAATTACTTTTACAACAAATAATTAACCACATATTAACAACTAATCATATTTAATTGACGGATAATTACTAATTGCTTGCTCTTATGACTAATTCTACTAAACCATACAAATATTTTACATTTCCACCCAATACAAAATTTTTCACTAATTAATTTTATAGCAATTAATTAACAATATATTAACGACTAATCCCCTTTCATCAATGGATAATTAATAACTAATTAATTTTATAACTCATTTTACAAAACCATTTAAATATTTTCACTAATTAATTTTACAATAATTAATTAACGACGTATTAACAACTAATCATCTTCAATTAATGGATAATTACCAACTACTTACTTTTATGACTAATTCTACTAAACTATATAAATATTTTACATTTCCACCTAATAGAAATTTTTCACTAATTAATTTCTTAGCAATTAATTAACGATATATTAACGACTAATCACTACTAATTAATAGTTAATTAGCAATAACTTAATTTACAGCTACGTTTACAAAAATACATTATAATAACATACATGCATAATTCATTTACTAATGTTAATTAATTATATATTAATAATTAATTAATTACTAATTAATAGTTAATTAATAATAACTACTATTTTAATAAAATTGATGCACTATATATACTTATATGTCTTTTTTTTTTTTTTTTGCATTTGTTTAAAGTAATATAATAGCAATAAAAATAATTTTTTTCTTAAGAAAACATATCGAGATTTTGATGAAAAAATTTTCACATATGTATTTAAGTAGACTAAAACCTGCGTAAAACACGGATTGTGAAAACAAAAATGTGCAAGATGAGGTTCACAAAGGAAATTCAAAAATCGAAATGTGAACAGATAAACTAAACTGAGGATTTGTATTTATATTTGAAAGTATTGGTGTAAATTTTTTCTTGTATATTACTGTATAAATTTACTTTATCACTGTTATGTTTGCAGGCATACCTTTACAATAATGTTATAGGTTTGCAGGTTTATAGTAACATATTCCTCAGGTTAAAAAAAAAAATTGTATTGAAGGCGCAAGTAGCCTGGAATTTTTTAGTATCCTTAAAGTCACATACGTGATCCGTACCTTCGCAACCTATTTTAAGAATATATTTTATGGGTATAATATTTACCTAATTTAAAAAAAAAAAAGCAATATTTAAGTATGTAACTCTCTGAGATGATGCATATTTTATCAAAAAAAAAATAGATTGACGTTGCATTTAGTTGTTATGATTTATGATGTTGAATTGGATAAAAGTTTTTATTTAATTTGTATATTTTACAAAGTTACTAGATGAAAAAGGACTTAAGATAATATATGAAATTTAAAAAATTTATATCATTTAAAGATATAAAAATTTATTTTATTGAATAAAATAAAAAATCCATATACATGTCGAAACTCTTTCGATAAATTCTTATATTGATGCAAAAAATAGCTACAAAATTCACATTAATTCTAAACAAATCAAATGTGATAAAAAAAATTATATTATACTTCTTTTTTTGTATAGTGTTATCCTATTCTTTTTATATCATTCTCAACCAATCACTACTTAGGATTAAAAAATAAAAAATAAAAAAATACTATCTTATCAAATCAAAACGAATCTAAATTAAAGAGGAAAAAAAAAAGGGGGAAATGTTATTGTCTGCCTCACAAAATATATCAAATACACGATTTTGAATGTGCTTTGAGCATCAAACAAAATCCATCGGAAGGCAACTATCCACAAAAATATTCTGCGATCATATTGCATGTGATGTCTGTTGCGGATTTTAAAAACATTTCCTACAGCATAGGTCCAGATGTTTCTTCAATAATTTGATTACAATAATCAAGCTCTGCTTCATACTAATGCAATTTTTGCCCCTTTCAGATTAAGTAAAGATTACATTAAAATTCCATTCATGTAAATACGATGTGATTTGTCATTGAGTTTTATTTATTTATTTATTTATTACATAAATAAGACGGAGAAGAAAGAATCGAAATTGATCCATTTTCTAAAAGATCAACAGACTATGAAGGTTTAGCTACTGAGTAGTTTCATTTGCTTGATTAATACGTCAATTTTCAGTCAATAAATAACACTTGTTAGGAAGCTTTCACCGAGTTTTGATTTAATTGGCATATTTACAGCTCATAAAAAAGAAAGAAAGTTTATTTACACGATAATTACTTTTCTCTACGCAACACAATGCTTTACGTAAGCTGGTTGTCCCGTGAAAATGTGCTTCCATGTAATAGAACTTCATAATAAAAGGGATAGATGGTATAGTAATGTTTGAACTTTCAAGGTTTAGCTATTTAGTTTATATGTTTTGATTTGGTGCAATTTGGTATTTGTAATTTACTGCAAGTTATAAATAAGTGTGTTTCTCGTACAATCTAGTCCTATTTTTGTCTATGTGATCACACGCATAGCAAAGTTTATACACGGATTATAATATTTTTCCCCGTGTACCAAGCAATAAAATTACAATATTTTCTACCCTATTTCCTTTCCTTCCCACTCCTTCCCTTTCCCTTATCCCAAATGCATAGTAAAGTTTCGAAAATTTTGTTAAGGATTTGAAAGGAATGTTGTATATATATTTTTAATATTAATTACATATTTTTAAAATTAAATACATAAAAATAATGAGGATTTTTTTCTTTAATCTTTTTAACATGTAACCAACAATCATTAACGTTTTCAGATAAATAATACTTACTAGTAGACCAAGACCTGATAATCTTCATGGTTTCCAAATAGCCAGCTCAACGGGGAAATTGCTTTACCCCGGACCAAATATATAACGTGAGTTCACCGCCATTGACTAGAAAATTCAAATATAGCAACCCATCTTATGGAAAATTATTAAAACAAATCTTCAATCCTTTTCCTAGTTGCCACTCCTGACTTGCTCAATTCCCATCTCCATTATATCATGTTGCTTTTGATTTTCTTTAGCATTTCTGGCACCTTTTTTTTTTTTTCTTTTTTTTTTCTGGGACCCATATCCACATTTTATTGCCGAGATATCCAACATTAGGGGGATCCTAGACCACACGTCTTGCTACCAATTGCATTAAGTCACGCAATGAAAAAAAAAGAAAGAAGGAAAACCTGAATAATAAAAATATTCTATTTACAACACAGTTTAGTCGGACATGTTGCAAATCTCATCCAAAACATTTTAGATGAAAGTGGCATTTGATTATTATTATTATGATATTGGATTAGGCAAATTTTTTAGTTTTTTTTTAGAACTTTCATGTAATAAAACTTCATAATAAAAGGGATGGATAGTATAGTATTGTGTTAGCAATTTAATTTATATGTTTTGATTTCATGCAATTTGGTATCTATAATTGTAAATAAATGTCTTTCTCACACAAACCGATGCTATTTTTGTCTGATGTGATCACACACATAGCAAAGTTGATACGAGAGCCACTAACAAATGAATGATGGAGAGAAAAGTGAGCACCAGCAACATGGAATGATGGAGATTAGAGAGCACAAGCATCAACATGCCCGTGCTTGGAGGCATGTTGGAGACACAACATCTTGCACGGTCATGTAAGGAGGCATATTGAGGTGTCCCAAAAGTGAGTTATCACTTAACACAACATAGGATTTTACATACTCTTACTAAAAATCGTGTTGAATCACAATTTAAGTTTTATATAGTATTCTTTTCCTTTTTTAGGGTTTTTAATGCATTATTATGAATCAAGAAGACACTTTTGAGAGAGAGAGACTTATAGTTTTCTGTTACTTTGGATCAATAGTCGATTGATCTTGTGTAAACATGCTTACTCATTGCATTAGTTGGTATCAGAGTGGAAAAACCTTGCCAAGATGTTAGGAGATGGCAATTTAGTTGGCAGTCATGTTCTAGATGTAGCTTAGGATGTGGAAGCCTTGTGAACTGAATTACAAGATCAAAGGGCGGTATTGAATAACATGGATCAACAATTCTAGTGTTTAGAATAGCATTTTGATGACTTGATTGAGCATTTTGATGCTCTAGCATTCGATGCCAACAAAGATAGGAATGGTGTTAGGGTATGACCTAGGGTAGAGTATGCAAGAAGCGATCCTATTGTCAAACTTGTAGTTGCAAATCATGGATTACAGGCATATGATGATGACTCAAAAGAGGAAGACTAGGTATTGTTTAAGGAAGAGCGACCATGTAGGGGAGGTGGTGATGGTGGTAAGTACTATAGATATGATGGTGGATACGACTTCAAAGATAGTGGGGAGCTTAAACTAAAGGTAGACATTCCTAACTTTAATGATAATTTAAATATTGAAGATTTTATTTGATTGGATTGCCAAGATACATAGATTCTTTGAGTATATGGAAATACCTAAGGGAAGGAGAGTGAAACTAGTAGCATGTAGACTAAAAGAGGGTACTTCAGCTTAGTGGGAGAGGCTCTAAAGTGGGCAATATCGTGAGGGTAAACAACCCGTTAAAAATTGGTATAAAATGAAACAATTATTGCAGTGGGATTTCTTACCTCCTGATTATGAGTAGATTCTTTTCAAAGGTGTCACTAGGGGTATAGAACTATATATACCGCATAATTCATGCAGTTAGTTCAGAGGAATGACCTAAGGGAGAGTACGGGTTAGCAAGTTGGCAAATGTTTAGATGGATTGAAATTTTAGATTAGGGACAAAATTGGGGTACATATTCTATGTACATTGAATGAGGTTGAGAACATAGCCTTAAAGGCTGAATTGATGTTATAGGAAATGATGGTGGAAATAAGAGATTTGGGGGGTAAAGGTTTGAGTAGGTTTGTGTTGAGAAAGGTAGACCTACATTTAAGTTGCTAGGGGTGGTATTGAAAAGAAAGAGGAGAGGGCTATAGGCAAGAAACCAATTGAAACCAAAGAAACACAAAGGTAGAATAATTTGTATGTGAAGCCAATACTGGGAAAGTATTACCAATGTAATGAGCTTGGGCATTGATCCAATGAATGCCCTAACAAGAGAATTGTGAATATAGTGGAGAGAGATAAGGAAGAAGGGATAAATTATGAGCCTAATGGAGATGATGAGTACTATAGGGAGGAGGATGAGTATGACAAAAAAGCTTATGTAATTAGAAAGTTGATGCTAGCATTGAAGCGAAAGGAGCAAACTTGGCGGCATCAGTTGTTTCGCACTAAGTGTGCTATGGAGGGGAGAATATTTGAATTAATAGTAGATAGTGGTAGCTATGAAAATATCATAGGCAAGGAGGCCATACAAGCATTGCATTTACCAATTGAGAAACATCCCAACCTATACACCATTGAGTTTATTAAGGTAGTAGAAAAGGTTAAGGTATGAGAGCATTGTAAAGTACCTTTTTCTATTGGCAAGTACTAAGATGAAGTATATTGTGATGTAGTGGATATGGATACTTATCACTTGCTATTTGGTAGACCTTGGTAGTATGATGTTAATGCCTAGCATGTAGGTAGGGAAAACGTGTATAGGTTGGAGAAGGATGGGGGTGAAGTTTACTCTTTTTCCTCATAAGTTAGTGAATCCTCCTAAACCTTCTAAGGTAGAAAGATGCTCTTTCCTCACAATTACATAGTCTAAAAAGGAGATGGAGGATATCATGAAGGAGTCCTAAACTATACATGCACTGATAGTGAAGTAAGTCTTGACAATAGATAGGGATAAGTAGGTGTTGGAGGCGCTAGATAGTATCAAAGGTTTATTGGATGAGTTCAGTGAGGTGTTACCTGAGGACTTACCAGAGGGCCTACCTCCTATGAGAGACATACAGCACCACATCAATTTAATTCTTGGTGCTAGCTTGCTAAATTTGCCACACTATAGGATGAGCTCGAAGGAGACAGAAATATTACAGGAAAAGGTGCGAGAGTTAATTCAAAAGGGTTTCATCAAGGAGAGCATGAGTCCATGTGTTGTATCCGCCTTATTGACTCCAAAGAAAGATGGGTGTTAGAGGATGTACATAGATAGTTGAGCTATCAACAAAATCACTATTGGGTATAAGTACCCAATTTTGAGGCTAGAAGATATGTTAGATTGATTGAGTGGAGTTATTATATTCTTAAAGATCAATTTGAGAAGTAGTTATCATCAGATCGAGATCAGGCCAAGTGATGAGTGGAAGACAACTTTCAAGACAAAGGAAAGCCTATATGAGTGGTTGGTCATGCCTTTTGGCCTCAACAATGCATTGAGCACCTTCATGAAGATCATGAACCAGGTACTGAAACCTTTCATTAGTTGCTTTGTTGTCATCTATTTTGATGATATCCTCATATATAGTAAATTTGAAGAGGAGCATTTAAGGCCTTTAAGGGAAGTGTTGAATGTTTTGAGAATGAGCAAGTTATATGTGAATGTAAAGAAGTATATATTCCTGTCTAAAAAGTTGTTATTTCTAGGTTTTGTAGTTAGTAGTGATGGGTTACAGGTGGACGAAGAGAAAGTGAAGGCTATCAAAGAATGGCCTATTCCACGAACTGCCACTGAGTTGTAGAGTTTCCTGAGATTAGCTAGTTTTTACAGGAGATTTATTAGACATTTTAGCACTATTGTAGCACTTATGATTGAATGTTTGAAGAAGGGTAGATTTTAATGGAGTGGAGAAGTTGAAATCAGTTTTGTTGTGTTGAAAAAGAAGCTATGTAAAGCACCCGTCTTAACATTACCTAATTTTGACAAGTTGTTTGAGGTAGACTATAACGCGAGTGGGGTTAGTATAAGAGCTATGTTATCTTAAAAGAAGAAACCCATTGCATTTTTTAGTGAAAAAGCTATGTGAATCTAGAAGAATTGGTTTACTCATGATAAAGAGTTTTATTAAGTAGTGTGTGCCCTAGGGACATGGGAACATTATTTGATTGGTAAGGAGTTTATCCTGTATGCAAATTGTGATGCACTCAAACATCTGAATAACTAAACCAGAATTAGTAAAGACATGCATGCGAGGTAGATCCAATTCTTACAAAAGTTTCCTTTCAAGTTGAGACATAAATCAAGTGTGCAGGAATAAAGTAGTCGATGCGTTAAGTAAGAGGCCTAATCTCATGATCACTTTATTTGCTGAAATTGTGGGATTTTGACACTTGAAAGAATTATATGAGGTTGATGTAGATTTTAGAGAGACTTAGGAAAGATGTATGAGCAAGCAACCCTATGATGATTTTCATATCTATGACAATTATTTAATGAAGGGAAATCAACTATGTGTGCCTAAATCTTCATTGAGGAAAAAGTTGATTTATGATCTCCATAAGGGTGGATTGGCTGGTCATCTAGGTAGATACAAGATGATTGTTGCAATTAGTGATATAGTCTATTAGCCTCATTTGAGGAGAGATGTGAGCAGACTGGTTTAGCGTTGTTATGTGTGTCAGATAGTTAAGGGGCAATCCTAAAATCCTAGGTTATATATGCCTTTGCTTGTTCTTGAAAATATTTAGGAAAACTGGTCAATGGAGTTTATACTTAGGTTTCCTCGTACTCAATAGGGTATATACTCTATTTTTGTTGTGATTGATAGGGTTTTCTA
The DNA here is from genome assembly GCA_037954665.1 of Laguncularia racemosa. NCBI lineage: Eukaryota > Viridiplantae > Streptophyta > Magnoliopsida > Myrtales > Combretaceae > Laguncularia > Laguncularia racemosa. The sequence goes on from JBBMOL010000615.1 coordinate 75,232, forward strand.
AAATGGCACATTTCATACATTGCAGGAAAAAAACAGGTACACAGGCTATTACCAAGCTATTCTTTAGAGAGGTTGTTCGTCTCCATGGGGTACCTAAATTTATTACATCAGATTGAGATAGCAAGTTCCTAAGTCATTTTTGGAGGACCTTACGGTAAATATTTGATTCATCTTTGAATTACAGCGATACAACCCATCCCTAAATAGATGGATAGGCTGAAACCACGAATAGGACACTGGTAATTTGATCAAAAGTATTTTTTGGGAGAAGTCAAAGCAATGGGATATGGCATTAGCTTAGATAGAATTTACTACAATAGTGTAGTTCATAAGACAACAGAGAAGTTTCCATTTTTTGTGGTTTATACCAAGACCCCTCAGCATGCATTGGACTTAATCAAGCTTCCAAGATTTCTGAGTTCAGTGTTGCAATAAAGCACTCAGTAGAAAATTGGTAGAATGTAATAGAAGAGGTCTGCAAGAAGATAGCAAATCTAATACCAAATACAAAGCAATAATAGATAAGCATCATAGGGAAAAAGTGTTCTCAATGGGTGACCAAGTGATATTTCCTATATATAAAATTTAGGCTTGCTTCTTCTTCTTCTTCTTTTTATTTATTTATTTACATTTTACCATTGAAAAATTTCTTGCATTATGTACTTTTACAATTAAAATATTTTTCTTTTTCATTGTGTTAATATAATGATTATCTTTTATTATAATATTCATAGTTTATTTTATTTTTTTCAAATACACAGATTGTAGGAGTGTCCTAATAAGGAGTTTGAAAGTATAAAATAAGTGTTTGCAAAGTTTAATAATGAATTAAAGTGGTACGTATTAAACATAAGCAAAAGAGTAGTCTTTAAGAATGAAGGCTAACAATGTCAATGTGTCATTATATCATACATCATGAGCCTCATGCTTCAAATGACTTTATATTGGCTAAGTATTGCATTAATTTTACACAAATTATGTTAATTAATAAATATCCGCATCATATTTAGTAGTATAACATATGATGATTATGAAGCGAACTTTAATACAATATTAGAGTAAAAAATCTTATAATGGATATAATTACTTCATCCCCATTTAATTAATTCATTCACTTTAAAAGCATCAGTCAAAAGTTTTACTCTAGTATGAGGAATATTAAGTAATTAATACCCACATCATACTTACAAGTTTAAACTTTTAGATAAAATATTTGTCGCATTAACCTAAACAAATCATACATCCGAAAACCACTAAAATTATTTCCAAAACATTGTCAAATAAGACCAAACATACACGAATGAAGTTTTACATATTCCCCGGCCAATACTGAATAAGAGCCTTCCCATTATAATAGATTGGAATGGAAACTGCAACACTATGTAGGATAAGTTCTGCCACATAAGACTGAAATATATGGTTGAGATTTCAAGTATAATCACCTTAGGCTATAGACTTTACCTATTAAAGAGTTGGATATTTTCGAATAAGAATATCCGAATAAAAACATTATAAACAAGGAAGGGAACTTCCTAGAAAGTAAACAAAAAAAGAAAGTCCTCCTTATAGTCATAAAAAATTTATAATCTTAAAAAGTTCTTTTCATTATGTTGAGATGATTGTTTAAGCTTTTCCCCGTGCTTTACCGATGAGCAATTAAAGCTTGTTCAGCACCAGCATTTGCTTAAGAATGACCTTTCTTCACTAAACCACAATCTATGTTCTTGGAGCCAAAACTGAAACAATGATTGCCCTATTACCATCACTAAAACCCAAATTTTCCCATAAGAATTTTCAAAGCTATTTGATCAAGAGAACCTGAGTCATGTAACTCTTTTGCACTGAGTGTTTTTATTTTTTTTAACACAATAAACTAAATGCATTAAGAAGATATACTTATCGAAATACAATATAGAACCTAAGGTACTGAGACTTCAAACTTCATATTATCATAGCTACCTGGATACATAAACCAAGCAATGAAGAGATCTCTTTTTTAAGGTTATCTATAATCATCACATGTACCTTCTCAAGGAAGGCAATGAGTAGCTCCTTAAACAGCAATGTTGGATACTTGGCTTCCACTTCTTGTAAATCATCTAGCTTATCAAGTCCTCGACTATTGACAAAGGAAATTCCAACACTTTGAGCAAATGTCCCGATTCCGTAGAATTGTAGCAACGAAAAAGATATAAGAATTAAGAATCCAAGAGGAAATAAAGAAATAAAAATAAAGTGTCAAGGAATGCCACTTGCTAACCTGAGACAATCATAAAAAAAACAGAAGCCGTTGGTGCTCTCCACCATCTGTGGTGTCAACGTAGCTGCTTCGTTTGCCCTTTGTACCAATTTGAGCTTTCATTTCTTCCTCTATCACTCCCCTCTCAAAGGCAATCCAAGGCTTCAAACTCTATTTCAGTCATCATTTTGCTGATTTCCTCTCTTCAACAACTACATATGTCTCCTTGACAACTGGAGGTGATTCTTCAATATTTTTCATAGCTGCCACCCATTCTTTGATTACTTTTGCTTTACTTCTTCTACTTGCTTTTGCATTGCATCCAAAGCTTTCAGCAACTTAGCAATTTCCTGGGTCTTTTCCTCCACCAAATCTGTCTAAAATCCATTCAAGAAGAAAGAAAAGGTTATCTACGTGACCAATCCAAATAAGCAAGACAATTTAAATTACACAAGAGTATTACTCTTAATCTCTTCTCATTCTACAGAAGTCATGGAAGTTCTTCAACAAGCTTCTCTAGCTCGTCCTCTACCTCTTTTAGAGCCACTGTTACTCTCGCAGTCTGAATGAATTTACACTAATAGTTACAATTCCATAAAAGGACATCGATAAGAGGTAACAGAGAAAAATAGCTTCAATAGGTAATATCCAACCAACTAAAGCTTTATGAGCTCTCTACGAGCAACTTGTGTCCTCTAGCCACATTGCGAAACAAGAGCAACTTTTTAAAAACTCCTGCAGCATTAAAATGCATTATATCCTGGAAAACAGGCCTATGATCACAAAAATAATCACTAAGGATCAACATTTGTGTCAATTTATTAGAAGACCTGTGTAACAGAATCTTATTCTATAGTGGCACGAATGCAAGTGGTAGCTTGATCCATTGAATTTTCCAACAAACAAAACCATCTAAGATAAAGGAATTCTGCAATTTCTTACAAAAGCCAACAGATTCTATCATGTATGATAAGAACAAAATTTCTCTATCTCATATGCCTTGTAATACTACCATGTGTAATAAATATCCAATGCAATCCCCTCTTGTCCTATTTCAGTTCATGCATGACAATATGAGATCACTAGAACATGAACAAAATAGAGCAATAATGTCTATATCTCTTCTTGTATATAATAAATTAACAAAAACAAGTAAAAGTGTTCAATTCAAAACGAATAGACAACACCATTCTTCGAACTAAATCACTAAACCAAAATGAATAAATAAATAAATAAAATAAAGCTTGTGAAATCCCACCAAGCGCAAGCCACTAGAGGAGTGGATATCGGAGATATTAATGATGAGACGATGTCGTTTATGGTTAATCATCTTAATATCATCCACATAAATCCTGACAACCTACGAAATCACAAAATATAACTAAATTTACATCCATTTGAAAATTACACAAATGAGGGTTATGGTTTATTGAAAGGCTTGATTTGCCAAAAATGAAATAGAGTCATAATAAAAGTAAAGAACTTGCAATTTGTTTTCCTCCAATAGACACATGCCAAGATGTATGTGTAAAAAGTTAAATACAGCAATATAATGAAATTTAGAACGAAGTTATTACATTAAACTGCATACACCACTAAATATTCAAGGAAAAAAATTACATTAATGATATTAAAAATGCATAATGAAAAAGAAAAAATATATGATAAATGTATTCACTAAAAAAGATTAAAAATACAATCCATTTCTCTTGTTTGAAGAGGCAAAGGCAATTTGCAGAATAAAAAGAAGAGAAAAGAGGGCTAATTTATTAGTGGGGGGAAACTGGCTAGTGAGTTGATGCATTACTATAGTAAGATGTGCAGCTTAGATAGCTAATTTATTGAATTTTCCCTTGAAGAGAGAGTTAATATCTAAGCATTATTGGTAATGGAGATACTAACTCAATATAATTAATGGGAGATTTTGATATTAAAAAAAAAAAAAAAGTGTCTAGACCAAATGATTAAGTGGTATTAGCTTAACCAAATAGACACAAGGATAGAGATACATATATAGAAATGACAACATATAAGCTATAACCATCAAATATCATCTAGACACTGACTTGTGTACGCTAAACTCGATCGCTAGCACACAGTAATGCTTAATGCAAGCAACACACAAGTGCACTGTTCTAAGTAATCAAAGAAACAAAGGGGTTGCAATATATTCATCAAATATATCCAATAGAATAAACATATGAGATCGGGCTATCAATTGAGAGAGTGAGAGATTACTTGACTGCCCCAATGCCCCTCTAGAAGATCCGGCAGCTTCTGACATAAAATGCCTGTCGCAATCTGCAGAGTATATCTACAAAACCAACTTTAAGGTTGCCCCAATAAGCAGCGGTCTCAGAGGTTCAGTAGAGAGAGACACACACACCCACACATAGTGTTTCCCGGTGAATAATGTCATCTTGCCTCCAAATCCAAGGAAATTAAATTCCTTCTAAATACTTACGAAACAATTCCTCATAAGGAGGATTATGGTTACCTATTGATTCCTGCTTTGGTAACCCAGGGCAGTTAATTGATAGGAAGGTCATCCGGCTACGAAATGATGACATATCAGGCAACCTTCTCAATGTCTGACAATCCCAAATCCACAAGTAATCCAAAGACTTCAATTTATCTATTTCTTGGATGTCTCTTAGTTTCTTACAAGATGTGATTCCGAGTGCCTTAAGGTTTGTCAAGTTTGACAAGCCAAATAGCACTTCCAATGATTTGCACCCACCTATCCTCAGGGCTTGCAGTGATCGTAGTTCTCCTAATCCTCCAATCTCAACGAATCCATCACATTCAAGTAATTCAAGATATATTAGATTTTCTAAGCTAGACAGATCAAGGAATTTTTCATAATACTTCCTAATAGACAAATTCCTTAAATTCCTTAAATGTTGAAGTCCATCCAAATCACAGAAGTTGCATGACCTTAGAATTAAACTACGTAGCATATCCAATTTTCCAAGACATGGAATGGCAGCTGCTAGAGAGGGCCGACAGTTTGGAGGAGTTCCTGACTTGATGATCAAATCATCAATAAACAAAGTTTTTAATCTTGATGGAAGTTCGAGGAAAGCCAACTCATCTCCTTGTGACCTGATATTTAAAGACTTAATGCTTAATTTCTCAAGTTTAGATAACTTCCACATCCACCGTAAATCAGGAATATTACATTCTACAGATAATGTCATGTGGAGTTCTTTAAGATCGAAAAGCTGATCGACGCTACTTGGACTTCCACATATCTTGCAATCCCATAGGTTCAAAATTTTCAATGAGGATAGACCCCCAAATTCCTTAGGAATTTCACCTGTCAAATCACAACAAGCCCTAGCATATAACCGTTCGAGACTTTTCAATAGCCAAAAGGTAGCCGGTAAACTTCTTATAGCACTTTCGCTCATATCTATCACTTTCAAACACATTAGATTCCCAATGGAGTCGGGTAGTTCAATAATATCTGATCCCGATATATCTAGTTTAACTAGAGACTTTAAATGTCCAATGCCATCGGGAAGTGTCCTCAATTTTCGACAACGTTTCAAAGACAAGTGCTTGAGATTTGTTAGGTTCCCAATCGACTTTGGAAGTTTAGTAATAGAGACACTTCTTATTTCAAGTGATGTTAGAGATGTCAGATCACCCACCGAGTCAGGAAGCTGAAATTTTTGCCCATATCCTTGCATGATAATTGTGGTTAAAGAAGTCAGAGACCTTATTTCTTCAGGCAACTTCCCTAGGGATCCACATCCCTCCATATTCAAGTAAGTCAACCTCTCTAACTTGCCAATTGAAGGGTTGATTTCAACTAATTTACAACAACCTTGCAGGATCAATCTTTCTAAATGGACGAAACTTGATAAATTTGGTATTGTTTTCAACCGGTCGCATCCGTTAGATCCAAAACTTTTAACTGACTTGCTGTCTGTAAAACAAAGCAGACATTAATCATATTGTAACTAAAAAATGTAAAGAAAAATATGGTAGAGGATTGCAAAACACATTATACCTTCAGTCGCCTCCATCCTTTCCAATGTTTTTTAATAGGACTATTGCATAGTTCAAGCACGACTAAATTACCGGGGCAGAAGTTCTTCATTTTGAAATTGGACGGAAGGTGGTGCCAACAAAGCCATCTCAAATTCGGAAGGAGATTTTCAGTGTGCCCTCTGAATAGCCCTGTGAGGTCTCTTTTGAATTTTCCACCTTGTAATTTGAGAAACCTAATGTTTCGCAATTTTCCTAAAGCATCATACGTAAGAGTAAAATTACTTGAGTTGAGCCATAGTACTTCCAACTGCTCTGTGTCCTACAAGAGTCGAATAATTTCAAGTAAAAATGGAGATTTACCCTTACAATAGTGAGAATGAAGAAAATTCTTACAAGTTTGTGCATACTCGGGTATTATTAATGAGTTCTTCCGCGTCTTTATCAATCCACACTCTACTAGGACTTCCGAGTTCTCCTGAAGAGCAATTTCTCTTCCAAGGTCTCTGAGTTGGTCATGCATCTGGAATTTATTATCAACGTCAATTTTTATCAATGACGATTGAATGAGGAAGTTTATGACTAAGTGTGGTGAAAATTGGCAGCCTCTCCACATGTAAGTAGCATTAGTTTTGTTTTCGTTGATGAAAAAGCAAGCTATGTCAAGAAATACTTCTTTCTGCTTGTCATTTAACTTGTTGATGCTTATCATCAACGTTTCTTCAACTTTCTTGTTAGGTACCCTTCTTAACTCATTCAAAGTATCCTTCCAGATTTCCATGCACACGCACGATTCGAGGCATTGACAACAAAGCGAAGAACCAACAACCTCAAGAGCCAAAGGGAGGCTAGCTGTAGCGGAAACAATATTTTTGGAGATATCATCATAATCATGTGGAGGATAATCCTTTCCAAAGGCATGCCAACTGAAAAGACATAGGGCATCATCAAATGGCATTTGCTTAACCTCATGAAAATGGTATTTCCTAGCATCTCCCTCTTTCCTTACGACAGCTCGGTTTCTAGTCGTAATAATGATCCTACTTCCAGAGCCAAACCAATCACCTTTTTTGGCTAAGTTCTGAAGCTGCCCGTTCTCATCCACATCATCGATTACAATAAGAACTTTCTTAAAACAAAGTCTTGCTCTTATCATGTTAATCCCGTCATTAATGTCCCTTACGTCCTTTGCAAAGTCATGATTAAGAATATCATGCAACAATTTAATCTGCAGATACAAAAGACCATATTGTTCTGTTCTTTCGCGAACATTTTCAAGGAAGCTATGCCCTTCATAATTAGAATAGAGCTTGTTATAGACAACATTTGCTAGAGTTGTCTTACCTATTCCTCCCATTCCATGAATTACAAGAAATCTTATATCCTTAGAATCAACATCTATCCAATTTATCAGCTCGGTGACTTGATCATCTAGATCAACTAAATGCGTAGGAATGTTTCTACATCTTATTTTCAACTTAGTCACAACTTCTTCAACAATGGAATCGATCAACTCTCCGTCGCTGCAAATATGCGTTGCACGTTAAAAAAGAATAAAGAAAAAATAAACATGGAGAAAACAGTTATATTTCAAATCAGTAAGACCTATTTAACTAAGCCAATACGTACTACAAATAATAATGGCATTAGCAATATCAAGACCCATAAACCAAGTTTTGATATCAATTTGTCATGCTAGAAGCAATAAACAAACCATATTAACCAAAAAAATAAAAAATAAGAAAATAAAAGAGATTAGAGGATTCACACCATGATTTTGCATAGATAACTCAAAATAAAAGTAAAAACACGAGCGAATGATGATGAACAGTTCAATGTGATTATAGGATAGAAGATAGTACACAAGAATTATAACGACTGTCCATATTCTCACTCATAATTTTACAAAGAGACTCAAAAATGTTTCCAAACTTCTAATCATGAAGACTCGAGAACCCTGTTTATAATGTTTAGCAAATGTGAAGAGCAAGTAAAGACATAATAGTATAGAACATGAGTGAAACCAATGGAAGTGGAAAAACCAAAAGATAAACGGGCAAATGAGCTTAGGCAAATTTTGTCAACCCAAATACAGATGCAAGTAATCACGCTTCGTGCAACAACTTTGATTGACCAACAGTAAAGTTAGTCCACCTAACCTCCTTTGTTAGCTCAAGGACGTCTTGAAGCCGGCCACCTATGCAATAGGTCGGCTACAATCAATTCCAGACTTGCAAATGGCAATTTTAACCCCTGTCCTTGAGGTCTTACCTAGTCTGCTAGGCAAGGCCAATACTTACAATAAACGGGACAAATATGGAAAAATCTTAACTTGCATTAATCGAAGGAACAGAGAGGATGAAATGCACCAGTTTCTTTGCCAAAAAATACAACAATTTACTGAAAATAAATCTAGAGCAAAGGAAGCCAAAAGGTAAATGTTAAAAAGCTTTATTTTTAAATCTCAAGATACTAAATAATTTTATTGCTTTTAAATTATTAATAATAGTTTAATGCATTTATTGAGCTTCATGTGACCATCTCCATTTTTTACCTTTTTCATTCTTGGCCACCCTCTGGCCTCCATCCTTGAACATTGCTATTTACACCCAATAGATGATATTGACTAAACCATAGTGAAATAAATATAAACACACACTCAATCTATTTCTATATAAGTAGTACATGCATATATCATGGAATTAAAAACCATATAGGTGAAGTGATCTTACCCTCTAGCAGACTTTCCGTCCCATCCCTTGAGTTTGGCCACATCCTTAAGAGCATTTTTCCACTGCAAAATGATGTCTTCTTCAAAACGTGCCCTATGATCCTCCATCTGGACTTCGTAGATGGAACCAGTCTGGAGCTTAACATCAGAGACTTCCACATCATAAAAGATAGGTAAAATCTCAAGTGCACCCATCAACTTTCGTCTGCTCTCAACCATGTGAGCAACTTCACGAAGACACCATGCACTTGTGGCATAGTTCTTGGAGAATATCGGTATACAGATTCTAGAGTTGTCTATCGCTCGAGGAAGCTCGGTTGAAATCTCCTTGCCTTTGTGAATTTCCTCATCATCTTTGAAAACACGAATACCTGCATAATCCAAGGCACGGTACAGGCAGTCCGTGAATGTTTTCCGGGTGTCTTTTCCTCTAAAACTCAAGAATACATCGTACTCTGCTGGTTTTAGTGGTCCGCTTGTGCCAATGCTAGCCATGCTGAGTAGTATAGTATGGATCTGTAGAGCTAATGTCCAAGATGATAGCGTGGGGTTGTGAAGGGAGGATGCATGGTCACCAATTTGTGAATGATTGACCCCATCTCGACTACGGGGTAGATTCCATTAACGCGTCTTCCCAAGCCACGTGTGAATCTTTCTTTTCACGCGGAAAGACGATGCACATGTGCAGCCAGTCATGTGAACTCAACATCAGATAGCTTCGTCACATTAGTATGAATATTACATCATCTAATACATATTTTGCAAATAAAAGTCCATTAAACGAGTCCCCTAAAATATTTCTTAACATTTAAAATGGAAACTTTTTTAAGTTTTATGATATCGATTATATATTTAAAAAAATAAATATATCAAAATACATATTTAATTATTTTTTAACATATATCCTAAAATGATCATTAACATTTTCTCATAAATATTTTTACAATTTTGGAGAAATACTTCGATTTTGATATTTTTCATTTTTATTTTTTTTATTTTTATCAATTTAAAAATTAACCATTTAAATTATCTAGACTTGTGATTTATGTTATGATATAATTATAATATTTTTTATAATTTTAATTATTAATTATATATAATAATAAGAATAAATAAAATGAAATCAATGCAAATTGAAAAAAAAAAAAAGAGAAAAGAAAAAGAAATGGAGATATTTGCTTCTAAATCGCCTACCTAGACCAATTGTGCAACATGGACCCATAGACGAGAACATTTAAATATGGGACCCATTTGCACGGGGCAGCTTTGACCACGTCCACATTTTGTTGCCCAGATAAGATCGGATTATTGAATGGACCCTGGATTATTATGAAAATGACATGAAAAACACATCACTTGTATTTTATTTAAAAATCTAAATAAACGAAAAAATACATTTTATTGTCTACCTTACGAAATGGGATGATATTGGCATCAATTTTTAAACACTTCTATTGAAATATACACTTATATTAAAAAAATGAATTACCAATTTTAAAATATTTATATAAAAATAAAGAGTTTTATAAAAAAAATACAATTAAATTTTAAAAATAAATTTTTTATATGCAATTTATTTTAATAATTTCTCTTAAAAAATAATCAAATAGAGTTAATAAGCATAATTGATTTGTGTTATAACTATAATCATATAAATCTAATAATTAAAGTCATGTTTATTTTCAAATAATAATAATAATAATTCTATTATGATCTTATAAAGTAAAGAATAAGAATTACAATATTTATTCCATTCGGAACATGAAGTAAATTGCAATTTTTTAAATTGCTGAATTACAATTTCTGTGTAAAAGCTCCGAATTGGAATTCCGTTTTGTTTTTTCCTATTTGTCCTCAACTGTAGACATCAGATCTGCGACGAAGGAGGGGAAAGTGCTACGAGCGATGTTTTCTAATCCAAGATGAAAGCTTTCTTGAAATTTCGTCAAGACCGAAACCCTCCGATTCGAGTCAATGTGCCTTTCAACATCCTAGGCCTCCCTTTCCAGTCGTCCCTAATCGTTGGTGAGTCCAAAGAGCTAACCTTAAGTCTCAGGACTTTCTTTGAATCCGGACCTTCCTTTCGGATCTCTTACCGACCCAACGAGTCATGGAACCCTTTCTCTCTCATCCTCAAGACTGGAACCGAAGCTTACGACTCTCCTATTTCCAGTTCCCTCTCAATGATTGCCGAATTCAGCCTCGTTAATCGCAGAATGTAGTGTTTTTCGGGTTAGTCTTTCCCCGAGAATGTGGTGTTTTTGGGTAAGAGAGTTGCGGTTCCAACACTGGAGTCAACTGCGGGGATTATCACTGGGATGCTATTTGGAATTCAGGTAGCAGTGAAGACTGCTGTGCCAGTGAGGGGTCGTACGGTCGTTAGCTTCCGGTGGGGTGTCAAGGTTCCTGTGGAGATGGAGAGTGGTTTTACCTCGATGAACGGGCTTAGGTTGAATAAGATTCCATTTCTGGTGATGTAAATGGTATTGAGATTTGGATTAACTTGTCAGTATTTATGCCCAGTAGCTTCCATTTACAGTTTTGGTTATCAAGTATTGGGTTGCAATTCTTTTTTATGTAAATTGCTTGTTGCCAGGGTTATTTAGTAATGAAACTGTATGTCCAATTTTGATTAATTGTCGATGATAAGCCTACAATAGGCGTACAGTAGGTAGCTACATTATATATATATTTTTTCACTTAGGTGTTCTTGATAAGAATTTTCATTAATCCGCAATGGCAACTAAGCCTTGGATGGTGGTGTTATGCCTATTACACGGTTAAGCATCTTGTTATGAACTTGCATCATTGTGGTCTACTAGTATAAAATAAATGCCAATTCAGTACCTTTTTAGTATAACGTCATTGTGTCATGCCTAGATTTTTCTTTACCATTCCATTTATTATTTGGTTCTTATTTTTTTTTATTCTTTTAAATAAATAATATAGTTCTAATTTTATTACATCCAAACAAATATTATCACACTCATTTGTTACCTATTCTATTCTTTATTAATATTTATTACATTATAAACCTACTCTATTCAGCGAAATAAATAAGTCATGAGTGTTTTGGTGAAAACCAAAAGCTGTTGAGGAGCTAGGGACTAAAGGTAGACTAGTTGGTAAGGTATATGAATTCACGCAGCATGTTGATTGAGAAGAGGAAATGAACATTTGGGGCATAGTTGTCACCATTCAATTTTATCTACAATTGAAATGTATAAAATTGATACAATTATATGAACTAGTATAAAAATTGATAGAATAAAAAATTTATATAATTGTAGACCTAAATCTATAATTATCTTAAAAGTTTGCACCTAAACGTTTTGCATCTATTTTAACTTTAAAATTTTTTATAAAATTATAAATTTATAAAATCATATAATTAACTTGCAATTCTAGTAGAAAGTGAAAGAGCAATTACATTGTGGTTAGATGTGTCTTGGGTTAGTCGATCGTTTAGAACAAGCTGGGGCTAAGAGTTGTTGGGAATGATGTTTTCTAGGCAAGAGTTAATGGGTTGTGTAAAGTTTGTATATGCACCTAGTCATGAAGTTGCTAAATGCCAGGCATTAATCATACAATTTCAGTACTAGAAGAGCTTGAATAGAGCGATGTGTATTTTGTTTCGAATTGTCTAGTATTACAATAGGCCTTAGTGGGTAAAGCCTAAAGCATGCACCGGATGTTCTTGCCATATTTCCTTTAAGCCCAAAGTTTGTCAAACTCTTTAGTTAATTTTAATTGTACTTTTTTTTAATGTTTCAAAAATGCTAATCAAATTGCAAATTGGATAACTTTCCACTATGAGAGGAGAATTTGTATCGGTGGCTAGACACCCCCATTTTGACTCTTGTGCAACTAATTTATCTTGTTCTCCTTCTTCTAGTGCGTCTACTTGTAAGATGTTAGACAATAGTTGAGTAAAAATCTTCCTTCATGAATCCCATTGTCACAAGTTAGGGCAACGCTATAGAAAACACTAATGAAGCACACATACTTCAACCATCCAATGCTAAGGGCTTTAAATATTAATTGTATGTTCATTTTGGGAGAATAACTAATCCATTCTCTCCTTATTCAATAAAAAGTTGTTATTACGGTGTTTAATTTAATTTTAAACACCAAATAGCTATTCTCAATAAATTGTTATTGCTTAAAATGTTGAATATTAATTGTTGCTATTACTATATATATATATATATATATACATTTTTTTTAGCTCAACAAAATGCTTGGCCTAAGTTGATTCTCTTGTGGAAAAAAAAGAGCTTCCGTGTAAATGAACTACATAGTATACAATAAGACATGTAATCACACTCTGTATATTAAGCAATAGATAATAGAACAACACCATAAAAAGAACCCTAATAAAATAAAAATTCTAAACTTTCAGCTTACTAAATAATACACCAAATTAAAACTTTTTTTACTAGCATTACTATCTCTTAAAATTCCGTGAGTGGTCATCATTCCAATTATGTTTTTAAAACGATCATGAATTGATGCATTGACAAACTAGTTAAAAAAAAAAAAAAAAAAAAAAGCCACCCTCAAAATAAACAATGTTAGGTGTAAAGTTGGATAGTTAAAACAACAAAACTAAACTTTGTCTCCATCTTCACCCTTCAAACCCTATCTATACCTACACCCACTAGTATTAAGAGTTCGAAATGCAGCAAAATTTGTTTTGAAATACAAACTATGAGGGGGAGTAATGTGTAAAAAGAAAATGGCAAAATTGAATAATTTTGCGATGAAACATGCACACTAAATTTAAACTTGAATGATATAATCTCCACCGGTTTTAATTTGAAAAATTAATAAAAGTAAACCATCTTGTCATCCCAACTCTCTATGGCTATGCCCTATTATCGGAACCTAACCAGTCAACTAATGAAATAAAATTTACACAAAATCTCGACTTTCCAAACGCTTTTGGAAAATGCTATTTCTCATAACCACTTCATAAAATAAATCATTTCATTACATTGATTGGACATGCTCAAGAATCCTCTTCAACAACTTTATTATAATCCGATTACAACTTCAACTCTGAACTGTAAATTAATAAGATTTTTCTTGGCTTTGTATTCCCAATAATATGTTATACGTAGCTTGGTAATGTTGACTATTACAACAAAAGCGTGTGAGGAGGCGAGTGTAAAGGCTATTCCTAGTAAACGCGCAAGTATGCCTATTACTTTCTGAAGAGCTTGTTGATTTGTTGCTCATATATGGAAAAAAAAATAGAGAAAAGCAACTGATGTGTTTGCGTTGTTATACGCTTCAAGATGAAGTTGAATTACATTGTTTGTTTTTGGGTTTGGAACTTCTGCGATTTTAGTCTGAACAGCAATTAAGACGAACAAATTATTTTTGGTTAAACCAAGCCATATCCCTTGCAAAATTCCTTTTAGGCACTGATTTTTGGAAATCACATATAACTCCCTAAATTTTGATGAACCGGCAATATAAATGGCATTTGTATTGAGGTCGATGTTTAAACATTATTAAATGACACTTTGATAAGTTTGAGGTGGAGGTGATTTGTTTATGCACAAGGTCAAAGTTTAAAAAGTTATTTACAAAGGTTCTTTGCCAATTTATCATGGTATATGGAGGGTTATTTGTAATATTTAAAAGTTTGAAAGTATATATATCTACACCAGGGTCAAAGTTTATAAGGATTATTTGTATTTCTCACCTAATTCTTTTTTATGTATAATCATGGAATTACTCTTCTTCATGATTGGTGTTGTGTTGAATCTTGGTAGGTGGTTGAATCACTTGCAAGAGAGAAAATGATAAGCTTGGGGGTGTTGGAGATTGCTTTGGAGTGGCCATTCCAATACCTAAGTCACCACCAATAAATGAATAATATGGTGTTATGAGAGAATTGAGAGTTAAAAGGCCCTTACCTAATTGCTCCCAATCCTTATTTATAGAAATGGGGGGTGATCCTAATATGGAAAGCGTATTAATGCTCAAAATCCTTTTTGAATTTTGTGGAGGGTTTTATCGACTCCTTTCCTTATCTATCTTAAGCCTTCCATACTTATCCACATAAAGGATGCGCATATTCGAGCTAAGCATGAGATTAGTATGCACAAGTTATGTCTTGACAATTTTGTGTTATAGCAATCTAAAAGAGGTCATCCTAAGCATGTAGAGTTCAAACGAGAGGGCAAGCAGGTTACGTTAGGCCTTAGGGACCCATGTCTAAAAAACTTTATCAACAATTGGTATTTCAAAATGAATTTTATTGTATTTTAAACTTTTAATGGCCGTGGCTATTGTCAAAAGTAAGGCCTTGGGGACACATAAGGTTTCTTTTTGTTGTTTTAAGTTCCCAACTTTACATGTGACATCTAATATGGATGATTTTGAGGAGATTTTTTTTTTTTAATTTAGCTCACATTTCAATACATGGTTATGTTTGAAAATATGGCTAAGATGATGACTAGGGATGGAATTTCAAGAGATAGTAACGCTAGCAAGTAAAGTTTCAATAGAATGTATAATTCTATAAGTTGAAAGTACAAATATAAAATTGAATAAATAGGCAATGCTTAAGCAGTAGATGTGATATTTTATAAAGGAAAAAGAAAAAAAAAAAGAATTAGCCCCATAGAAGGTTACAAGGATAGTAAAAGCCTTGCTTAGACTTAAGAGAGAAAATGAAAGGAGTAATATAGCGTTATTAGGGGTCGTATATCAAATGAATTGTCTGGTAGTGAACATCGATGATTATAAAGTTCACATATGCATTTCTCTCTCTCTCTCTTTGTGCCTTGGTGGTTAGAACAAGTGAGAGCGAGAGATCACAAAAATCAAGAATAATTGATGGTGAGGATTTCTTATAGTGGGGATATTTGGGCCCATTATTCTTGTAGCAGACATTTTAGTATCTCATCTTCTTTTTATTATATTTTTTTTTTCCAGTGCTTACAATAAGGGAGGGGATTCAAACCCCATTCATCCTACTAAAGGATCAATATTCATACCATTAGGTTATAAAGGTCTTGACATTTTTTTATTACTTATTTAGATACTTAGTAAAGCTATAATACCGGGTCATAAAGTGTTAACAAATATTACATTATTTGTAGGGAAATTGTTTTTATATAGTCACTTCCTCTTATTATAATAATATCTTCCCAAATACAGTAAACTAGTTAAAGAGCTCATGCAATGTGTCGATAAGAAACAATAAAAAACTAAACATTATGATAAAACAATAAGTTTGAATTATGATTCTAACTTCTTTTTTAAAATAACAAATGTAAATGTAATTTTGTATTTTACATATTATCCAAAAATATATGTGCCAATGAATATTAATTATTCACATCATGATATATGGGCTAAGTAAAAAAAAAATGAATAAAATTAAATCAATGTTTACAAATGTATAACAAAAAAAAAATTCAAGTAGTGTAAAACTTGAAAGTCATGTGTTATATTATATCTATAACAACTAACCAAGAATATCTTCTTTAATAGTAATTTTTTTTTAGTATAATAAGCAATTTGAAATAATGTATTCTTATAGAAAGAGCTTCCTAAATTATGTTAAATTTGACAAAGAAATTATGGAAATATTTTAATAATACCATAAAAGATGAAATACAATAAAGGTAAGAAAATTCGAAACTATATATTATAATATTATATGGTTTGACGAAAAAACTATGGAAATACTTTAATAATATCATAAAAATGTCAAATACAAAAGAGACAAGTACTTATGAAATTATATATTATAATTTTGAAAGCTCTTACCTTTTTCATATTTCACATTTGTATAGTATCATTAATATAATTTTTTCATCTACTATAATACTGAAACTTTATTTTTATTAATATTTGGAAATTTGGAGTTCAATACTTAAACATGAAAAAAAGGAAAAATAGAGCGCTAATCTAGTTCCTAGTCCTCTTCTTCTTCAATTGTGTAGGTGTTGGTTCTCCATTGATGATGGCTTCCATTTCTCTAACTCTAGCCTGGGTCTTCTCCAGCTGAGCTTCCAAGGCTTTGTTTCTTTAATCAAACTCTTTAAACCTGCCCTTCCAAATGTCCTTCTTGAGGTCTACAACTTCAAAGTATACTTTTATCTAGGCCCTAACTTGCTCCATGTAGGTTTTTAGTTCTGGATCTACATTGTCTAGCACGGGTTGAGTGACATCCGGGACTCAGTACTCCCTTTCTTCCATCTAATATAGTTAGTGGATCACGGAATCTCTAGTGGCTCGATGTTTGCCCACTTCACCATCCAAGTCTCCAAGGTCTATGTTAGGGCTTTCAATCCAGGCTTCCCACAGGGCTTTGACCTCTGCCAGCTTAGCAATCTTCTCAACTACTAGCAGACTTGGATCCTGGTATTCAAATGTGATTCCCTCCAACGATGGCCTGTAGACTATATCTTAGATGGTACCGAACTGACAGACCGCCGAGTGCGAATGATAACCTGTGCACCCATTGATACCAATTAAAGGAACAGCTTGAAAGTTTCTACAGGTTAGGATGACCTTGTTGTAGCAATCCATCTAGCAGTCCAAAGGATGTCATTGGCACTGAAGCCCTTAAGTACTTTTACCTAACTATGGCTGGTAAGATCGTCGGGTAACTTTATCCTCTATATACAAGAATCCACAAGATCTACTTGCTGAGCTAGGGATTTCCGGACCATGTTCAACCTGAAACATTTGAGGTGGCTAACAAACCATATTAGGATGAGGTTAATGTTTGAGTGGAGAATTCCATGACCCTTCTTTTTGATGAAATTCAGGTTCCGGATCTGTTCAGCTAGTAAGGCCAGGATATAAGACTTCCCTTCTAGAAATTGGGCTACCAATTCTGCAACCCTGAAGTGGATGTGAAAGATCCCGATAGGGAAGAGTATGGTTGCAAATGCTATCAGGATGAAAGCGCACACCCTTCTCTATTTGTAGCTCTTGGGATCCCTGCATAATATATCCTTCCTGTTCCCATCATCATTTTGGGCTATGAACCAGGCTTTTAATTTGTCGATCCGAAGGTAGTATCTGTTGCAGTTTGCCAAAGCCTGGTTAATTGCTATCTTGTGAATACCCAGAAGTCTACTGAATATACCAGCCGACCCAACCTCGAGATCTAGCACGTATATCCTGTTGGTAGGCGATGGGGGCCTGCAGAAGTTAGGTATATTCTTCCAAGGTTGGTGTAATCTCATGTGACCTAACAAAGAAAGCTGCGGGCTTGATTTCCCAAAGGTGTAAGATAGCCCGAATCAGAAGTAGGTTCATTTCCATCTTCATTAGTGACAAAATGGGCCCTATCTTTTCTTGGATGAAGGCTTGTTCCTCAGGGTCATACAAAGTAAACCACTAGTCCAGTACCAATTTTGGATCCAAAGGTTTGCAAACCCAGACTTCCTTATGAAGGAAATAGTCGACTGTAGGACTGGCCATCTATTACAATAGAAAATTTTAATTACACAAAATTTTTACAAAGTACAAATGATCTTGCTACAAGTAAATGTATCTAAACTCCAAAAAAGGAACAAAGGAATTATACCATTAATCAATTGTCAGCCCATGACTTCATGTATGCAGATAGGTGGGTTCTAATAGGTCTTCAAGCTCTATGGCCTCCCGCATTCTTAAAGAAATGGTTCTCAAGCCATATCAAAGCATTGGGTGGGGTAGCCTAATTAGCCTCGAACGGTGATTATATCACTTTGCCCAGAACCTACACAATGGCCTCCCATCTTAGGGTTCTAAGATGGCTTGGATCTAACCGTATCTACTCACACAATTACATGCATGCAAACTCAACCATAATAACAAAATAAATAAATCGTAAACTTTATTAGATCCCTGAAACGTCAATATCAGTAATATCTCACAGTATAACAATTGAAAGACATCTAGAACTGGTGATTTTAGAAGGTTTAGGTGGCTAGCCTACTGAGGTCCCCAGCAGAGTTTCCATCCCGTCAAGTCTAATTTTTTATTTTTCATTTATGTTCCTAATTTGATTTACATTAGATCCTATACTCATCCAATATAAATCCTCAACTTGAATTAGGAATTTCATTATTCATTTGAAGTCGCCACCCAACTGAAATTGAGAAAAATTATTGAATTAGAACTAATTGAGAGGACTAATTCTAATTTGGACAATTGGTCGATGGAATCTCCTCTTTTTATTTAAAAAGAAGAAAGAAAAACCAGAGATTCTCGACCCAGGAGCTAACCTATTATAACCCTAAAGTTACCATCTTATCCTTTTGAAACTTGAATCGTATTCTAATATCTTTCCTCATTTTATTTTATATTTTATATTTTTATTTTTATTATATATTTTTTATTTTTATTTTTGATACATATTAAAAAAAAAAGATATCAAAACAACTCATACTAATTTGGAAAACGATTTTTTTATTTCTTTTTAGAGTTACCCCATAAGGGTGCCTACATACCTGCTATTCAGGATTAAACAAGCCATAGTTCGCTTTTTATAAAAAGCTTTAGTGGGTTTGTTAATTTTAATTATGAAAATACCTTGGGTTTAAATTCATTATCATTTTCAAAATTTTGGAAAAAATCTAAGCCTAAGCTTTATTATTTTATTTTCTAAAAGAAATTTTAATTTAAGAAAAACCAATTTTGGACTTATTTTTAAAAGAAATTTTTCTAAGTGATAAAAATAATTCATTATTATTTTTTTGTCCCTTTTATTAATCTACCTCTGTTTAACCCTAATTTTATTTTTATTTTTTTATTATTTTTATTATTTATTACTTATTTTTTAGATTATTATTATTATTTATTTTTATTTTTTATATTTAAAATATTTTTCAATATTTTTATCATTTTATTTTTTTGTTATTTTATCTCTTATTATTTTTTTAGTATTTACATTTTTTATTATTTTTATATTAAATTAAATAAATCTATCCTAAAAAAAACCTAATTAAATTCCTAACATCATTATTTTATTATTTCTATTTTCAAGATTATAAATTTCTAATGAAATAAATATCTAAATAAAATAAATAATTCAAATCAATAATAAATAAAATAAGAAAATAAGAAAATAAAATAAAAAATTAGAAAACCAACTTACTTGGGTACAGGTCGTGGATTGCAGGTCAGATTGGATCGGGTTGGGTCAGATGGGGTAGCGGTTAGAGGTTCTTTGACGGCAGCATTCTAGTGGTTTTTGTGGGCATTTAAAGGCGACTTCTAAGCTTTTAGGGGGTGGGTAATCTAACCGTGGTGGTGGATTTCTTCATAAACGTCTCCTGGTGGTGGTTCTTGGCTTGATCAGCAGTCATGGTGTGGGAGGAACTCCAGTGAGCTTCAAAACCTCTGATTTTTTACTATTTTCTCACTTTTGATCCATGATTTGGCTTCCTCTTGTCATGCTCTATTTATAGGTACTAGAAATCGAGTTGGATAAGCTCAGATTTCCCTTTGATAGGCACAAATCGGATTTGCGGTTGAAACCCATCTTTGATTTGCTCTTGATTCATGTAAATCTTTGATTTTGTTGCGATTTGATTCTAATTGGATGATGTTTATCTTATTTCAATTAAAAATTTAGTGGATTTGTGCAAAAAAATCGCTTCAAAACGGCCAGATTTGGATTTTCTTATGGGCGGCGACTGTTTCGGACGGAGGTTGAAGGCAATCACGTGCCCGGCATGTGCGTTCCTTCCGTCCAATCAGGTGTTGACATGTGTCTTGGGAAATGAAAAAAAAAATGCAAAACGCAAATTGCTTCCCTCGCATTTCGAACTCATGACCGAGCCCCCTGCTCCCCACGCACACGAGGCCATGGTCCGGACTAGTTGGGTTAGCCAACTTCTCGGTTTTATTTTACATGAATATTATACATAAGTGTGCCATTTTTTATTTATTTTATATTATTTTGAAATTCTAAAAATTTGTAAAAATTATTTAACTCTTTTTATTATTATTTCTAATATTATTTTCCAAAATTGGGATATTTTTTCTTTTATTTTTCCTAAATAGAAAAAAAATGAAAAAAATTTGTAAATTAAATATTATTAATGATTAGGGGTAAAAATGAGGTGTTTATAAGCCTTTTCTCATGCATATATTTTAAAATAATATTGAAAAGGATAAATATAAAACTAACATGGAAAACTACTATCCTAACTTATTATTTACTTCATGTAGCTTCCGTTATTTTGCATCAATATAACCATGGTGTAAAGAGCCACAACATAAAGAAATTCGTAACATTTTCCATACATAGAAATATAGCTCATCTATATTTTAGAACTAGTTACTTGGCTTAGGAATTAGGAGTGCTATTGAGATGCATTATTTAGCAATCGAATTCATAATACTCTCGTACTTCACATCAGCCTAATGAAGCCCACATAAATGTATCGTCCAGCACACAAAATAAAGCAGGGCATTCGAAGTAATATATTTGGAGCATGTTGTCTTTTTCAATGAGCTTTTCTAATAGAAATATTGTAACGCACTAGAATTCGAGACAAGTACAATTCATTATATGTTCTTACTAAGTGAAGATACGCAAAGACTCAAACACTAAAAATTTCTCACATAACATTTAGATATTCATAATGATTAATAAAATCATTCTATCCATGTAAGAGATTAGAAAAAATATCTATCCTCAAGATAAATCAAAATTAGTCTCTTCAAATTATTACAATGGAAGCATTTAACAACTTAAATATAACAATAATCTTAAATCAAATTAACAAGTCATCCAATATTTGTCTTTTCCTTATTCTGGCTACTAATTATCATAATAAATATATTCTATGTTATTCTCAATATTTTGATTCATTTCTACTAAGGTCTCATTATATCCTACTACTTCTCTTATGGTACCCGCAACTAAAAAAAAGTCCTATGAGGTTACCCAGTACAATATATATTTACACACACATATGCATGTCATGCCAAAACATCAACAGAGACATAACACAACACAATAGTCAATCACAATTTATTTATCTTTCACATCATTTAATTCAACACGCAGTTCTCATCATCATATTAACATGTAACCTTACACATACCCACATAATCTTTCCACAAACACATATATATAAATATATATACAACAAAGGGTATTCCCCTTTATCCATGAGTCTAATCCATTCATAGATAATATATATATGATAATGAGTATTTCCCATTATCCATGAGTTTATGAGTCCTTTTGCACAAACATCCTTCCATAACTCACATAAACATCCTTCTACATCTAAGACATGCGTCTTTCCATACTAATGTTAGGGCCGACTGCATACAAGTAAGTTAAAAAAGGAAAGAAAATTAATACGTAAGTTTTATCCTGGTTCACTGGTTAATTAGGGTTACGTCTAATAGAGGATTCCACTAAAATTAGCACTTCACTCTCGTTTTTTCGTCACTCAATTACAAGTGAAAAAGAGAATATATAGAACAGCTATTCATAAGCCAAAGCCCAAACTTTTAATAAATAAATATGGGCTTAATTGTTAAAAGCCTCCTAGCATGCAAGGGGTGCTACCTCCTTGAGACCCCTATGCTTTTCTATCGTAGGAGAATATAAGCCATACCCCAACAACTAGATATCCTAGATCTATGTGGATTGCTTCAATATACAACTTCATTAGGGACAAAGTCAAATATCGATCATCGAAGTTCCACCTCAAGACATTAACCCTCACTCGATTTCTCGGACCTAACCAAGCACATTCACACGCACAACTAAATATATTCATTTACGATAACATTTAGTCTATATGCATCTCTATCTTAACAAGTACAAGCAACAAATATAGTATATATGTACCTATCTAACCACTCATTTACTCATACTTTTACAATCTCACAGTTCCTTAAACCTATACACATTCACAGTTATGTACATTTAGATTTACAAGTGAACAAAATAGAATGAAGTAGGGAGTGTCTTGAATCAATACAGTCGTGTGGGAGGCCGTATAAGGGGACATGGTTTAGAACATGGTTGTTTCAGTGGTTATGTATCTTCCTATGCATTTCTATTGATTTAGTATGCCCAAGTATACGATTATGTATTTGGCCATGTACTTTAGCACAGTTAGGTATATGATCGTATAAGTGGTTGTATAACTTTATGTGAATTTATGCATTTTGACATGCCTAATTACACAGGCTTGTCGAGTGATCATGTACCTTTTTGTACACAGTTACATTTTAGCACAGGTAAGTACAGAGGCATCTACCTAACCATGTAGGTCATTATTCCATTGCAAATTCCTTTTCCAATTTGCAAAAATCCAATCTATCTAACTCTAAACAAAATCCAACACTTTTAGACCTAATTGTGCATTATTTTTCCATAGAAAAATACTAATTAGGGTTAATCTACTGAATTATTAGTTTGGATCGTTCTAATGCTTGAATTCTGATCTTGAGCCTTTTGTCGTACAATTTGTTCTACAAAGAATTCTAAAGGGTTAATTACTATTTCATGTTATACATACATGAACAATGATCAATTGGTATTGATCAGTTTATTCACCTTAATCTAATAGACGAATTGCAAAATGTGGTTGTCTTCTTCACTCTTAGGTTTCTGTAAAGGGCACTTAAGATTTTGGGTGGTGCAAATGGGAGAAAAGGGTTAGAAAATTGCATATTTACCTATTTATATCTCTATGGTTAAATGACTAAATTACTCCCAGTTTCTTCAAATTAATTATTATATTAACGTTGGCTTAAATTTTTAATAAAATATAAATATAAATATTAATTCTTGAGTATTTACAAATATGGAATGTAAATAATATTTTGTCGAGTTAATAAAGTGGGAAAGATTTAACCAGCGGCCAGCCATCAAATATTATTCGCATAGACAAACCCAATCCCAATCTTAGAACATCACCTTCGGCTCGCGATTTAAAATCGCCAAACCCCAGCAGACCGCCTGGCTTAAAGGAACGTGAATTCCTAATCTTTCCCGCTGTCCCTCTTTGTACTATCCTGACAAATGATACTACTGTTCTATCTATCATTTCGTGAATTCACATTATACTCATAACTATGGCTATAACCATCAGACCAGAAACAATAGAGAAATACATCATTAAAATTTCACCAGCCAAAAGATAAGGGTCCGTATGATTTGGATAAGAATAAAATGTTCCCGACGGAATATTTCTCATTCTCCTACCCGGCACTGCGACAGCTAGCACCCTTCTAGAACTTTTAGAAGCTTCTTATCCTTATTCATTTGGAGCTCTCCTCCCCCATTTTTTCTTTTATTATTGTTATTATTATTATTGTTCATGCTGCTATGCGTGGAAAGCTGAAGACCAATAATGAGGTGTTGTTGCTGCAATTAGAAGTAACCAAGGCTCCTCTGTTGCAGATCAGTTTTCAACGTTGTTGCAAGAAAATGTGCTGTTGCTGGTGATGTTGCTAACCTACTACTGCTTCTGTTTGTACTTTTTTTTTTTGTGAAAAATCTGATCCTCCGTAACTGATACTCTTGAAAGGTTTGAAGGAGCTTATCCTTTGATTTAGTTTGATGGACAAACTTCCAATCAAACAAGGAAGTTTGATAGCAAACTTTATTTATGTATATAAGATGAAATTCAATTAATGAAATGTAGCAGAATGAATTTTTTCCCTTTTCTTTGCTTGCTCTGTTCCTATTTGCTTTCTTTTTTTACTGTTTTCCATCAATTGGTATTAGAGCTCTCATGTTCTTAAGGGACTATGAAAACACGAAAAACAGAAAAGAAAAAACCCCGAAAATCATGGCTTTCAGCTCTAGTGTTTCTCTTCCCCCTCCTCACTTTAATGAAGAAAATTATCATGTGTGGGTAGTGAAGAAGAAGGCTTATCTCAAAGGACTTGGGCTATGAAGGTATGTTGAAGAAGATAAAGTCATTTCCACCTTGTGCGAAAATCCCACCTTACAACAAATCAGACAGCACGAGGAGGATGTTGCAAAAGGTCCAAGAGTGCTGTCATATATTTACGTGGCCATCTACGATTCCATTTTCATCAAGATTACAGCTTGTGAGTTAGCTAATGAAGCTTGGAAAACATTGATGATGGAATACCAAGGCTCCAAGAAGACGAGATAGATGCAAGTCTTCAATTTACACAAGGAGTTCGAGTTGTTGAAGATGAAGGACTCAAAAAGAGTGAAGGAATACATTGATAGGATCATGAAAACCATAAACCAAATAATATTGCTTGGAGAACAATTGGAGGAGAGAAGAGTTGTTGAGAAGATAATGGTGACTCTACTCGAGCACTTTGAAGCCAAAATCTCCTCTCTTGAAGACACTTAAGATATGTCATAGATCACCTTGGCCAATTTAACTAATGCTCTTTTGGCCATAGAATAGAGGAAAGCATTTAGGGAAGAAGAAAATGCAAGTGAAAAAGCTCTTGTGGTAGCCTAACCACAAGAAAGAGGATCAAGAAATCGAGTCACTTACAAAAAAGGAAAAGTTAAGAAACAAGGGAAGTGAAAAAATAAGAGAGATAAATATCCACCTTGCCCCTATTGTAAGAAGATGAACCACATGGGAAACTACTGTTGGTTCAGACCTATAGTGCAATGTAGAAGTTGCAAGCAATTTAGCTATGTTGAGAAGGTATGGGGAGACAAACGTGACTAGCAAGCTCACGTGCAATCGGCTTTAGCAACAAAACATATAAATCGTTGGGAAGAAAGCCTATTTGTGGCCACTAAGGTTGTAGAACAAACAAAAGTTGTAGAACATATTGGAGTTGTTGAATGTTGTGTTGTCATTGAAAATTTAGAAGTGTCGTTGATAGATAGTGGTTGTACACACCATATGATAGCCAATTTGAGAAACTTTAAAGGCTTAGACAAGAGCTACTCATCATAGGTTAGACTTGGAGATGGAAGACTCCTTGACCTCATAGACAAGGGAGCTATCCATGTTAAATCTATATTAGGTGCAAAAATCATTGATGATTTACTCTATGTTCCTGAGTTAAATTTGAATGTGCTATCAATTGGTTAGTTACTAGAAAGTGATTATGAACTTGTGTTTAAGAATAAAAGTTATGAGATAAAAAATTCAAGTGGTAAGTTGATGTTTTCTATTAAGATGAACAATAAAGGCTTTCCTCTAGTTTAGAACATGACAAAAAATGATTTTTTCTTTAGTCTTAAGGAAGAGATGACATTATGGCATAAAAGATTTGAGCACACAAATTTCAAAACCTTGGAATTGTTATGTAGAAAGGATTTAGTTGTTGGAATGCCACAAGTGACAGAGAATAGTAGTGTGCGAGTCGTGTCAACTTGGGAAATTTAGCTAAGGTTTATTTCCAACTAGCCAAGCTTGGAGAGCCTTTGAAAAATTAGAGTTGATCCATTCAGATATGTGTGGACCTATGAGTATTTCTTCATATAATGGGAGCAAGTATTTCTTGTTGTTTATTGATGACTACTTTAGATAGTGTTGGGTATTTTTTCACAAACAAAAATCAAAGGTCTTTACTGTGTTTAAAAAATTTAATGCCTTAGCTGAAAAACAATTTGGTCCATGATCAACTAGTTGAGATCTCATAGGGAATGTTCCATATATTATCTAAGTAAGAAGTTCACAGATGAGGAACAAAGGTATTCTGAAATAGAAAGGACTTGTTGTACTTTGATTTGGGTCATACACCGATTAAGACAATACACCCTTTACTATCCTATTGAGTTGCTGACAAGACATGATCCTTTGAAATACTTGGTAGAGAAGCCCATTTTGTTAGGGAAAATCTCTAAATGGAAAATCTCTTATCAGAATTTGATATCACATATGTAAATCAAAATTCGATAAAAGGGCGATCTTTAGCTAATCAATTGGTAGAACACCCAATTGAGGGAGATCCCCGAGAATCACAAGCCCAATTCCCTGATGAGAATATATTAACAGTGAAAGGTAAACTAATAGAAGAATTGTGGACAGAACAAAGCCTTAAATGGAAGATGTTCTTTGACGGAGCTGCCAATTTATTCGGGTATGGGATCGGGGTAGTACTAATATCACTAGAAGTAACACAATTCCCTTTAGCGACAAGACTCACATTTCCATATACTAATAATATCGCAGAATATAAGGCATACATCCTCGACCTCAACATGGCTTGCTACATGGAAATCCGTAAATTAGAAGTATATAGAGATTCTTCACTCATCATATTATAAGCACAAGGGGAATACAAAACTAGAGACCCCAAATTGGTACCATACCATTAACATTTGACAGAGCTAATCGACGAATTTGAAGCAATCAACTTCACATACATCCCGAGGACTCAAAATCAGTTTGTAAATGCCCTTGCCACACTAGCATCTATGATTTAGATAACAGGGGGAGCCGAATTCTAACCATTAAAAATAGAAATTGTAAATTGGCCCGCATACTATTTGGTAATCGAAAAAGCACAAGATGATAAGCCCTAGTATTACAATATCAAGACTTTTCTCTAAGAAAGCAAATACCTTGAAATAGCTAGTAAAAATGACCAAAGAATACTCAGAAGGTTAGCAAGTCATTTCTTACTAAATGGGCCTGTGCGTTATAGAAGATCACCTGACACCACATTGCTAAGATGCGTGGATAAAAAAGAGGCAAGTGAACCAATGAAAGAAGTGCATGAAGAAGTATGTGGACCTCACATGAACGGCTACATGCTAGCTCAAAAAATCATGAGAATGGGCTATTATTGGTTAACAATGGAATTGGACTACATCAAGTACGTCAAGCACTATCACTTATGTCAAGTTTATGCAAATCGAATAAATGCCCCACCTAAAGAGCTTCATTCATTATCTGCACCATGGCCTTTCTCCACATGGGGAATCAACATCATTAGGCCAATCACTCCCAAAGCATCCAATGGTCACAAATTCATATTGGTAGCCATTTATTACTTCACCAAATGGATAGAAGCTTCATCATACACTAGTATCACCAAAGGGGTAATAGTCTGGTTCCTAAAAAGGGACATAATAGCCCGATATGGATTTCTTAAATCAATTATCACCGACAACGACACCAACCTCAACAATAAGTTGATGATAGATTTGTGTCAACATTTCCATATAAACAAAAAAAATTCAACTCCTTACCTACCTCAGATGAATGGGGTAGTGGAAGCAGCAAACAAAAACATCAAAAGAATAATCGAAAAGATGATAATCACTTACAAAGATTGGCACGAGATGTTACCATTCGCCCTCATGGCTTAGAGAACCTCTATCCGAACATCTACTAAAGTTACCTCGTATTCTCCGGTATATAGTACTGAAGCAGTTCTACCAATTGAAGTTGAAATACCATTCTTCAAGATCCTATCAAAAGCGCAGTCAGATGAATCGGACTGGATAAAGAAGAGACTTAATCAGTTGAATTTGGTTGACGAAAAAAGACTCGCTACATTATGTCACAGCCAGTGCTAACAACAAAGAATGGTCTAAGCATTCAACAAGAAAACGAGACTTCGATGTTTCAAAGAAGGAGATTTGGTGCTAAAGAAAGTTCTCCCAAATGCTTAAAATTCAAGAGGGAAGTTTACCCCAAACTACGAAGGTCCATATGTTGTAAAAAAGGTGTTGTCAGGAGGAGCTTTAATATTAACCTAAATGGATGGTCCAGAATTGAGAGACCCCATTAATATGGATGCTGTTAAGATATACTATCCTTAGGCAAGAAAATTGAAATTTTGCCAAGGTTCATAAATGCCAATATTCAGTACATATTTCGTTGAGCTTAGTTTTCATTCCTTTTACAAGAAAAGTTAATGTCTCTAAATGATCAATCATTTCAACCAATTCTCATTAAAATAAACGTCCATATACACACATTACCCTTTGTCTCACAATAAATAATGAACATTGAAATGATAACAAATCTCAATAGATTTTGTGATATAATTCTACCATTTTTTTAGCATTAAACCTGATGCATTAATAGGATAACACTATAATCACAAGAGTCATGCTCACGAGAAAGAAAGTACATTAAGGCCCTCAACCCTGCTTTAAAGCAAGAGTAAGCAAAAAAGGAGCAAGCCAGCACAAAGATTCGGTTGTTTGGTTGCTATCCGCGATAAACCGGTAAGCATTCAAAGTAAATAACCATCATTCATCATGAATAACATATTCTAAGATAAGCAGTCTACAAGACATCTCTTATCAATCATTTGACCAGTTCGCTAGAAGCATTTTCAAAAGTATTAGGTAAGTCAACTTACAATAGGGAACTTTTTTGGATATTCTTTCTTAAAGTCAGCCAACAATGGGACACTTTCCTAAACATCTGCTCTTAAGGTTAGCCTATAAGGGCACCTTCTGAGACACCTATTCTTCAGGGTTGCAAGTCCAAGGAGATACTTCCCACTATCGGTTAATCAACCCACAATGGGGCACTTTCCTAAGATATCCTCTCTTATGGTTACAAGTCCAAAGAGATGCTTCCTAATTATCGATTAGTCAGCTCATAAAAGTACTTTTCTAGATAATCCTTATGGTTGCAAGTCTAAACAAGACGCTTCCTAATTATCGATTAGTTAGCTCATAAGAGCACTTTTCTAGATAATCCCTTTTTTATGATTGCAAGTCTAAATAAGACACTTCCTAATTATCAATTAGTTAGCTCATATGAGCACTTTTCTAGATAATTTATCATTTAGTTAGCTCATAGGAGCACTGCTCTAGATAATTTATCGATTAGTTAGCTCATAGGAGCACTTCTCCAAATAACTGACTAGTCAGCTTATAAGAACACTTTTTTAGATAATTGATTAGTCAGCTCATTAGAGCACTTTTCTAAGATAATCTAGTGATTAGTCAGCTCATACGAGCACTTCTCTAGATTATCCCCTTTAAGGTTGTTAGTCCTATAAGGCACTTCCTAATATTGACGAGTTAGTCTAACCAGCTCATAAGAGCACTTCCTTAAACAATCTCTTCTTTATAGTCGCTAGTCTTGTAAGATGCTTCCTTGTTATCAGTTAGTCCATGCACAAATAACACACTCCTAAACAATCCCTAAGATGTTCCCTATCGTTGATCAATTAGCTCATAGAGCACTTTTCTAGATGATATCATACTCCAAGTTATTAGACTGTTGAGATCATTCCCCAAGCAATCTTAATCATCACAAGGCATCTGTGGGATTATTAGCTCATGGAGGATTTTCTTACTAGATCCGAATTCAGATAACTAGCCAACTAGGGCGTTATCCGACCAAAAATGGCTTCTTTCTTATCTTTGTAGTTAAGTTTTTCAAACTTTGCTACAAAGAAGGACAACTGTAAACACCTCATTTTTGCCCCTAATTATTAATAATGTTTAATTTACAAATTTTCTCATTTTTACATTTTTTTTTCTATTTAGGAAAAATAAAAGAAAAAATAAAATAAATAGGAAAAATATCCCAATTTTGGAAAATAATATTATAAATAATAATAAAAAAAGTTAAATAATTTTTACAAATTTTTAGAATTTCAAAATAATATAAAATAAATAAATAATGGCACGCTTATATATAATATTCGTGTAAAATAAAACCAAGAAGTGGGTTAACCCAGCTGATCCAAACCATGGCCTCATGCAAGCCGAGGGGTGGGGGTTGGGCTCAGTTGCAAGTTCGAAATGCGGGGGAAGCAATCCACGTTTTGCAATTTTTTTTTCATTTCCCAAGACACATGTCGGCACCTGATTGGACGGAGGGAACGCACGCACCAGGTGCATGATTGTCTTCAACCTCCATCCGAAACAGTCGTTAGTCGTGGGAAAATCCAAATCTGGCCATTTTAATGCGATTTTTTATACAAATCCACTAAATCTTTAACTGAAATAAGATAAACATCATCCAATTAGAATCAAATTGCAACAAAATCAAAGATTTACATGAATCAAGAGCAAATCGAAGATGGGTTTCAACCGTAAATCCGATTCATACCTATCGGAGGGAAATCCGAGCTTATCCAGCTCGATTTCTGGTGCCCATAAATAGAGCACGGCAGGGGGAAGCTAAATCACGGATCAAAAGTGATAAAAAAAAGTGAAAAATCAGAGGTTTCGAAGCTCGCCGGAGTTTCTCCCACACTACGACCGCTGATCAAGCCAATAACCACCACCAGGAGACGTTTCTAAAGAAATCTAGCACCACAGTTAGATTATCTACCCCCTAAAAGCTCGGAAGCCGGCTTCAAATGCCCACAAAAACTGCTAAAACACCGTTCCTGATTCAACCCAGATTTGACCCAACCCGATCTACCCGACCCGTACCTAAGTAAGTCAATTTTCCAATTTTTTACTTTATTTTCTTATTTTTTATTTTATTTATTATTTATCCATTTTTATTTATTTTATTTAGATATTTATTTCATTAGAAATTTATAATCTTGAAAAAAAAAATAATAAAATAATGATGTTAGGATTTTAATTAAAATTTTTTTTAGGATAGATATGTTTAATTTAATATAAAAATAGTAAAAAATGTAAATACTAAAAAAATAATAAAAGATAAAATAACAAAAAATGATAAAAAAATACTAAAAAATATATAAAAATAAATAGATAAATAATAAAAATATAAAAAATAAGTAATAAATAATAAATTAATTAATTACAAAAATTAAAAATAAAAATTAAGGTTAAACAGAAGTAGATTAATAATAGGGATAAAAAATAATAATGAATTATTTTTATCACTTAGAAAATTTTCTTTTAAAAATAAATCCAAAATTGGTTTTTTTTTAAATCAAAATTTCTTTTAGAAAATAAAATAATAAAGCTTAGGCTTAGTTTTTTCCAAAATTTTGAAAATGATAATGAATTTAAACCCGAAGTATTTTCATAATTTAAATTAACAAACTCACTAAAGCTTTTTATAAAAAGTGAACTACGGCTTTTTGATCTTGAATAGCAGGTACATAAGCACCATTATGGGGCAAGTCTAAAAAAAAATAAAAAATTATTTTCCAAATTAATATGAGTTGTTTTAATATCTTTTTTTTTTAATATGTATCAAAAATAAAAATAATAATAAAAGTAAAAATAAAAAAATATATATAATAAAATGAGGAAAAGATATCAAAATATGGTCCAAGTTTCAAAAGGATAAGGTAGTAACTTTAGGGTTTCGATAGGTTAGCCCCTGAGTCAAGAATCTCTAGTTTTTCTTTCTTCTTTTTAAATAAAAAGAGGAGATTCCGTTGACCAGTTTTCCAAGTTAGAATTAATCTACTCAATTAGTTCTAATTTAATATTTTTTCTCAACTTCAGTTGGGTGGTGACTCTAAATAAATAATGAAATTTCTAATTCAAGTCAAGGATTTATATTGGATGAGCATAGGATCTAATGTAAATTGAATTAGGGACATAAATGAAAAAATAAACAATTAGACTCGACAAGGCTTATAAAGAAGAGTTGGTATAAAAGAAATTAAGTTAACCTATATTCTATTAAAGAAAATATTAAATATATATATAAACGTATTATGTTAAAGAGCAAATGATGGGAAATTCTTTAATCTTGTAAATACACATTAACCTCATGGCTTGGTAACATTTATTTAAATTTAGTCAAAGCCGTTGATTTTCTAGGATCGAGCTTACCTGTGTAAGAAAATTGGAGTTAGACACGGTAAATATACACATAGTATATGAATTTGCTAAGTCAGCTCAATTGCCTCAAGTTAGAAGGATCAATGAGAATCTCCAATATGGAATTAATACATGATAAACGATTCAAGGGAAAGATATGTCCATGTAAGTCTAGCATAGAAAGTGAATTGCTTTGAACCAAGTTCATTAATCATCGAAGAAAGTATCATTAATATATTTGCTCTATGCTTTGCAATATTTGTGGGGCAATACAATCTCAGTTAGCCAAGCGACACATGCAATTGAACAATGTTGCGTATTTGTACACTAAAAAAAGCTTAAATTACTTCACAATGCTAGCAATATACTTTTATACTACGAATTGATATATATATATATATATATAATATTATATATATATTCAACTATGTAAGTGTAGCTAGTAGCAATGCAGCTATTATATAAGTGCACATGCGTCAAACAATGCTTTAGTCATTTACAAGGTTTATTTGATACTTAAACTCCTTCGACTTTATTTAAAAGACTATGGTCATAAGACAAAATGTAGAGGGCTATTTTAGATTGTAGGCTTTAAGTTTAATAATCAAATGGATTTAACTCTCTAGGTTAAAGAGACGGGACTCAAAAGAGTCAAACCCATATAATTTTGGAATGATCATGGAAGATTTAGCATTGTAAGGTTGAAGTAGGGTCTGTTAAATTGGTTAATCCGATCTAACCTTTTTCAATGAGACTCATGCATTAAAAGCTTTTAATGGACCTACATTCATGAGAGACTCATATGAGAGCTCATTCACTCATGATCATTGTTTGCCATTACCATTGGATGGATAAGATTCATAACTAAATCATATAAATACCTAAGACATCCTCATTCAAAGAGACTTTTTAGGAGAAACACCATTAATTTGTTGGATTTCTTTATCAAAAATCAAATTGAGAATTTAGTAAAAAATATTTGCTTGTCACAAAGTACTTAAGCATAATTGAAACTGCTTACTTCTCCCTTGCATCCTATTTGATCCCAATCACCCTTATACATGTTACTTTCTTATTCAACTATGTGTAACACACTTACATGTAGTATGTATGTAACCTTTACACTCAAACCCTTACCACCACATTTTATTAGTCACATATGTCATCTAAGTTGGTTTTCGTTTTGATGACCTATAAGCTTATAATGCAAGTGGCAATTTATCATGCCATTCTTTATGGTTATTGTGAACCGTGCAATTAGGCGCACTCAATAGACTCTTTTTTGTAGTCTCAATCAATCCATTACCTCTCAAGTAGTATGGTGTAGACTTGACATGATCAATGCTATAGGAAGTTAGTAATTGCCAAACATAAGAGTTGATGAAAGGAGATTCATTATCAAATAGAATGCATTTTAAGATTCCAAATCTACATATAATATTTTCCTTTATGAATTTTGCAACCACTTGTCCTGTAGCCTTTTTTAAGGGAGTTGCCTTTTATCTATTTGGTGAAACATTTCATCCTTGCTAAGATCTAATATGCCAAAAATTTTGGAGCCATTTTTTTGTTTTTTTTTTAAGTTACAACTATTGGAATGAATATTTGACCTAAAAAGTTAAGATTTTTGTAATTGCTAGAGCAAGATTTCATGACACAACTTTGAGGAGGTTCCCTCCGATTCTACTAATTAGTGTCAAAAGCATTGTACAGGTTGCATCTACCTCTATATACTCCTTTTAAAATCACCATTACCTAATAATGATGCCATAACCATCATGGAAGATTTAGCATCATAAGGTTGAAGTAGGGTCCGTTCAATTGGTCGATGTAATCTAACCTTTTTCAATGAAACTCATGCATTAAAGGCTTTTAATGGACCCACTCATGATCATCGATTACTATTAACATTCAATGGACAAGATTCATAGCTAAATCATATAAATATCCAAGACCTCCTCATTCAAAGAAGAGACTTTTTGGGAGAAACTCCATTATTTTGTCGATTTCTTTCTCGAAAAATCAAATTGAGAATTCAGTAAAAAATATTTGCTTGTCACAAAGCACTTGAGCATAATTGAGATTGCTTATTTCTCCCCTCCATCATATTTGATCTCGATCACCCTTATACGTGTCACTTCTCTTATTCAGCTATGTGTAACACACTCACACGTAGCATGTATGTAACCTTTGCACTCAAAACCTTACCACCACATTTTATTAGTCACATATGTCATCTGAGTTGGTTTTCGTTTTTATGTCTTATAAGCCCATAATGCAAGTGGCAATTTATCATGCCCTTCTTTATGGTTATTGTGAACCGTGCAATTAAGTGTACTCAACAAACTCTTGTTTGTAGTCTCTATCAATCCATTACCTTTCAAGTGGTATGGTGTAGACTAGACATGATCAATGCTATAGGATGCTAGTAATTGCCAAACATAAGAGTTGAAAGGAGATTCATTATCAAATAGAACCTATCCTGTAGCCTTTCTTAAGGGAGTTGCCTTTATCTATTTGGTGAAACATTGCATCCCTGCTAGGATCTAATGTACCAAAAACTTTGGAGCCATTTTTTTTTTTTTTTTTTGGAAGTTACAACTACTGGAATGAATATTTGACCCGAAAAGTTAAGATTTTTGTAATTGCCGGAGCATGATTTCATGCCACAACATTGAGATGGTTCCCTCTGAATCTACAAATTAGTGTCAAAAGCATTGTGCAGGTTGCATCCACCTCTATATACTCCTTTAAAAATCACCATTACCCAATAATGGTGCAATAACCATCTCTATATGTCAGAGACGATTGTATATGTGGCAGCGATCGCCTCTATGTTTTATA
>JBBMOL010000615.1:111176-122240 GCA_037954665.1 Laguncularia racemosa
TAAACATCAACCTCAATACAAATGCCATTTATATTGCCGGTTCATCAAAATTTAGGGAGTTATATGTGGTTTCCAAAAATCAGTACCTAAAAGGAATTTTGCAAGGGATATGGCTTGGTTTAACCAAAAATAATTCGTTCGTCTTAATTGCTATTCAGACTAAAATCGCAGAAGTTCCAAACCCAAAAACAAACAATGTAATTCAACTTCATCTTGAAGCCTATAGCAACGCAAACACATCAGTTGCTTTTCTCTATTTTTTTTTCCATATATGAGTAACAAATCAACAAGCTCTTCAGAAAGTAATAGGCATACTTGCGCGTTTACTAGGAATAGCCTTTACACTCGCCTCCTCACACGCTTTTGTTGTAATAGTCAACAGTACCAAGCTACGTACAACATATTATTGGGTATACAAAGCCAAGAAAAATCTTATTAATTTACAGTTCAGAGTTGAAGTTGTAATCGGATTATAATAAAGTTGTTGAAGAGGATTCCTGAGCATGTCCAATCAATGTAATGAAATGATTTATTTTATGAAGTGGTTATGAGAAATAGCATTTTCCAAAAGCGTTTGGAAAGTCGAGATTTTGTGTAAATTTTATTTCATTAGTTGACTGGTTAGGTTCCGATAATAGGGCATAGCCATAGAGAGTTGGGATGACAAGATGGTCTACTTTTATTAATTTTTCAAACTAAAACCGGTGGAGATTATATCATTCAAGTTTAAATTTAGTGTGCATGTTTCATCGCAAAATTATTCAATTTTGCAATTTTGCCATTTTCTTTTTACACATTACTCCCCCTCATAGTTTGTATTTCAAAACAAATTTTGCTGCATTTCGAACTCTTAATACTAGTAGGTGTAGGTATAGATAGGGTTTGAAGGGTGAAGATGGAGACAAAGTTTAGTTTTGTTGTTT
This sequence comes from Laguncularia racemosa, assembly GCA_037954665.1. NCBI lineage: Eukaryota > Viridiplantae > Streptophyta > Magnoliopsida > Myrtales > Combretaceae > Laguncularia > Laguncularia racemosa. Next base: position 112,100 of record JBBMOL010000615.1, read on the forward strand.
TAACTATCCAACTTTACACCTAACATTGTTTATTTTGAGGGTGGCTTTTTTTTTTTTTTTTTTTTTAACTAGTTTGTCGATGCATCAATTCATGATCGTTTTAAAAACATAATTGGAATAATGACCACTCACGGAATTTTAAGAGATAGTAATGCTAGTAAAAAAAGTTTTAATTTGGTGTATTATTTAGTAAGCTGAAAGTTTAGAATTTTTATTTTATTAGGGTTCTTTTTATGATGTTGTTCTATTATCTATTGCCTAATATACAGAGTGTGATTACATATCTTATTGTATACTATGTAGTTCATTTACACGGAAGTTCTTTTTTTTTTTTTTTTTTCCACAAGAGAATCAACTTAGGCCAAGCATTTTTTTGAGCTATATATATATATATATAGTAATAGCAACGATCACTATTCAATATTTTAAGTAATAGCAATTTATTGAGAATAGCTATTTGGTGTTTAAAATTAAATTGAACACCGTAATAGCAACTTTTTATTGAATAAGGGGAGAATGGATTAGTTATTCTCCCAAAATGAACATACAATTAATATTTAAAGCCCTTAGCATTGGATGGTTGAAGTATGTGTGCTTCATTAGTCTTTTCTATAGCATTGCCCTAACTTGTGACAATGGGATTCATGAAGGAAGATTTTTACTCAGCTATTGTCTAACATCTTACAAGTAGATGCACTAGAAGAAGGAGAACAAGATAAATTAGTTGCACAAGAGTCAAGATGGGGGTGTCTAGCCACCAATACAAATTCTCCTCTCATAGTGGAAAGCTATCCAATTTGCAATTTGATTAGCATTTCTAAAACATTAACAAAAAAAAGTACAATTAAAATTAACTAAAGAGTTTGACAAACTTAGGGCTTAAAGGAAATATGGCAAAAATGTCCGGTGCATGCTTTGGGCTTTACCCACTAAGGCCTGCTGTAATACTAGGCAATTTGTAACAAAATACACACTGCTCTATTCAAGCTCTTTTGGTACTGAAATTGTATGATTAATGCATGGCATTTAGCAACTTCATGACTAGGTGCATATACAAACTTTACACAACCCACTAACTCTTGCTTAGAAAACATCATGCCCAACAACTCTTAGCCCCAGCTTGTTCTAAATGATCGACTAACCCAAGACACATATAACCACAATGTAACTGCTCTTTCACTTTCAACTAGAATTGCAAGTTAATTATACGATTTTATAAATTTATAATTTTATAAAAAAATTTAAAGTTAAAATAGATGCAAAATATTTAGGTGCAAACTTTTAAGATAATTATAAATTTAGATCTACAATTATATAAATTTTCGATTCTATCAATTTTTATACTATTTCATATAATTGTATCAATTTTATACATTTCAATTCTAGATAAAATTGAATGGTGAAAACTATGTCCTAAATGTTCATTTCCTCTTCTTAATCAACATGCTGTGTGAATTCATATACCTTACCAACTTGTCTACCTTTAGTCCCTAGCTCCTCAACAGCCCTTGATTTCTACCAAAACACTTATGACTTATTTATTTCGCTGAATAGAATAAGTTTATAATGGAATAAATATTAATAAGGAATAGAATAGATAACAAATGAGTATGATGATATTTGTTTGGATATAATAAAATTGGAATTATATTATTTATTTAAGAGAATAAAAAAAGAAATAAAGGTAAAAAATATCTATGCATGACACAATGATGTTATACTAAAAAGGTACTAGATTGGCATTTATTTTATACTAGTAGACCACAATGATGCAAGTTCATAACAAGATGCTGAACCGTGTAATAGGCATAACACCACCATCCAAGGCTTAGTTGCCATTGCGGATTAATGAAAATTCTTATCAAGACCACCTAAGTGAATATATATATATAATGTAGCTACCTACTGTACCCCTATTGTAGGCTTATCATCGACAATTAATCAAAATTGGACATACAGTTTCATTACTAAATAACCCTGGCAACAAGCAATTTACATAAAAAAGAATTGCAACCAAATACTTGATAACCAAAACTCTAAATGGAAGCTACTGGGCATAAATACTGACAAGTTAATCCAAATCTCAATACCATTTACATCACCAGAAATGGAATCTTATTCAACCTAAGCCCGTTCATCGAGGTAAAACCACTCTCCATCTCCACAGGGACCCTGACACCCCACCGGAAGCTAACGACCGTACGACCCCTCACTGGCACAGCAGTCTTCACTGCCACCTGAATTCCAAATAGCATCCCAGTGATAATCCCCGCAGTTGACTCCAGTGTTGGAACCGCAACTGTCTTACCCAAAAACACCACATTCTCGGGGAAAGACTAACCCGAAAAACACTACATTCTGCGACCAACGAGGCTGAATTCGGCAATCATTGAGAGGGAACTGGAAATAGGAGAGTCGTAAGCTTCGGTTCCAGTCTTGAGGATGAGAGAGAAAGGGTTCCATGAGTCGTTGGGTCGGTAAGAGATCCGAAAGGAAGGTCCGGATTCAAAGAAAGTCCTGAGACTTAAGGTTAGCTCTTTGGACTCACCAACGATTAGGGACGACTGGAAAGGGAGGCCTAGGATGTTGAAAGGCACATTGGCTCGAATCAGAGGGTTTCGGTCTTGACGAAATTTCAAGAAAGCTTTCATCTTGGATTAGAAAACATCGCTCGTAGCACTTTCCCCTCCTTCGTCGCAGATCTGATGTCTACAGTTGAGGACAAATAGGAAAAAACAAAACGGAATTCCAATTCGGAGCTTCTACACAGAAATTGTAATTCAGCAATTTAAAAAATTTCAATTTACTTCTTGTCCCGAATGAAACAAATATTATAATTCTTATTCTTATCATAATAGAATTATTATTATTATTATTGTGAAATAAACATGGCCTTAATTATTAGATTTATATGGCAATAGTTATAACACAAATCAATTATGCTTATTAATTTTATTTTATTATTTTTTAAGGGAAATTATTAAAATAAATTGCATATCGAAAAATTTATTTTTAAATTTTAATTGTATTTTTTTATAAAACTTTTTATTTTTATATAAATATTTAAAAATTGGTAATTCATTTTTTTAATATAAGTGTATATTTCAATAGAAGTGTTTAAAAATTATACCAATATCATCCCATTTCGTAAGGTAGACAATAAAATGTATTTGTTCGTTTATTTAGATTTTTAAATAAAATACAAGCGATGTGTTTTTCATGTCATTTTCATAATAATCCAGGGTCCATTCAATAATCCGATCTTATCTGGGCAACAAAATGTGGACGTGGTCAAAGCTGCCCCGTGCAAATGGGTCCCATATTTAAATGTTCTCGTCTATGGGTCCATGTTGCACAATTGGTCTAGGTAGGCGATTTAGAAGCAAATATCTCCATTTCTTTTTTCTTTTCTCTTTTTTTTTTTTTCAATTTGCATTGATTTCATTTTATTTATTCTTATTATTATATATAATTAATAATTAAAATTATAAAAAATATTATAATTATATCATAACATAAATCACAAGTCTAGATAATTTAAATCGTTAATTTTTAAATTGATAAAAATAAAAAAAATAAAAATGAAAAATATCAAAATCGAAGTATTTCTCCAAAATTGTAAAAATATTTATGAGAAAATGTTAATGATCATTTTAGGATATATATTAAAAAAATTAAATATGTATTTTGATATATTTATTTTTTTAAGTATATAATCGATATCATAAAACTTAAAAAAGTTTCCATTTTAAATGTTAAGAAATATTTTAGAGGACCCGTTTAATGGACTTTTATTTGCAAAATATGTATTAGATGATGTAATATTCATACTAATGTGACGAAGCTATCTGATGTTGAGTTCACATGACTGGCCGCACATGTGCATCGTCTTTCCGCGTGAAAAGAAAGATTCACACGTGGCTTGGGAAGACGCGTTAATGGAATCTACATCTCCCGTAGTCGAGATGGGGTCAATCATTCACAAATTGTACGCTATCAATTATCATCTTGGACATTAGCTCTACAGATCCATACTATACTACTCAGCATGGCTAGCATTGGCACAAGCGGACCACCAAAACCAGCAGAGTACGATGTATTCTTGAGTTTTAGAGGAAAAGACACCCGGAAAACATTCACGGACTGCCTGTACCGTGCCTTGGATTATGCCGGTATTCGTGTTTTCAAAGATGATGAGGAAATTCACAAAGGCAAGGAGATTTCAACCGAGCTTCCTCGAGGGATAGACAACTCTAGAATCTGTATACCGATATTCTCCAAGAACTATGCCACAAGTGCATGGTGTCTTCGTGAAGTTGCTCAAATGGTTGAGAGCAGACGAAAGTTGATGGGTGCACTTGAGATTTTACCTATCTTTTATGATGTGGAAGTCTCTGATGTTAAGCTCCAGACTGGTTCCATCTACGAAGTCCATATGGAGGAGCATAGGGCACGTTTTGAAGAAGACATCATTTTGCAGTGGAAAAATGCTCTTAAGGATGTGGCCAAACTCAAGGGATGGAACGGAAAGTCTGCTAGAGGGTAAGATCACTTCACCTATATGGTTTTTAATTCCATGATATATGCATGTACTACTTATATAGAAATAGATTGAGTGTATGTTTATATTTATTTCACTATGGTTTAGTCAATATCATCTATTGGGTGTAAATAGCAATGTTCAAGGATGGAGGCCAGAGGGTGGCCAAGAATGAAAAAGGTAAAAAATGGAGATGGTCATATGAAGCTCAATAAATGCATTAAACTATTATTAATAATTTAAAAGCAATAAAATTATTTAGTATCTTGAGATTTAAAAATAAAGCTTTTTAACTTTTATTTTCAGTAAATTGTTGTATTTTTTGGCAAAGAAACTGGTGCATTTCATCCTCTCTGTTCCTTCGATTAATGCAAGTTAAAATTTTTCCATATTTGTCCCGTTTATTGTAAGTATTGGCCTTGCCTAGCAGACTAGGTAAGACCTCAAGGACAGGGGTTAAAATTGCCGTTTTCAAGTCTGGAATTGATTGTAGCCGACCTATTGCATAGGTGGCCGGCTTCAAGACGTCCTTGAGCTAACAAAGGAGGTTAGGTGGACTAACTTTACTGTTGGTCAATCAAAGTTGTTGCACGAAGCGTGATTACTTGCATCTGTATTTGGGTTGACTAAATTTGCCTAAGCTCATTTGCCCCCTTATCTTTTGGTTTTTCCACTTCCATTGGTTTCACTCATGTTCTATACTATTATGTCTTTACTTGCTCTTCACATTTGCTAAACATTATAAATAGGGTTCTCGAGTCTTCATGATTAGAAGTTTGGAAACATTTTTGAGTCTCTTTGTAAAATTATGAGTGAGAATATGGACAGTCGTTATAATTCTTGTGTACTATCTTCTATCCTATAATCACATTGAACTGTTCATCATCATTCGCTCGTGTTTTTACTTTTATTTTGAGTTATCTATGCAAAATCATGGTGTGAATCTTCCCTCTAATCTCTTTTATTTTCTTATTTTTTATTTTTTTGGTTAATATGGTTTGTTTATTGCTTCTAGCATGACAAATTGATATCAAAACTTGGTTTATGGGTCTTGATATTGCTAATGCCATTATTATTTGTAGTACGTATTGGCTTAGTTAAATAGGTCTTACTGATTTGAAATTTAACTGTTTTCTCCATGTTTATTTTTTCTTTATTCTTTTTTAACGTGCAACGCATATTTGCAGTGACGGAGAGTTGATCGATTCCATTGTTGAAGAAGTTGTGACTAAGTTGAAAATAAGATGTAGAAACATTCCTACGCATTTAGTTGATCTAGACGATCAAGTCACCGAGCTGATAAATTGGATAGATGTTGATTCTAAGGATATAAGATTTCTTGTAATTCATGGAATGGGAGGAATAGGTAAGACAACTCTAGCAAGTGTCGTCTATAACAAGCTCTATTCTAATTATGAAGGGCATAGCTTCCTTGAAAATGTTCGCGAAAGAACAGAACAATATGGTCTTTTGTATCTGCAGATTAAATTGTTGCATGATATTCTTAATCATGACTTTGCAAAGGACGTAAGGGACATTAATGACGGGATTAACATGATAAGAGCAAGACTTTGTTTTAAGAAAGCTCTTATTATAATCGATGATGTGGATGACAACGAGCAGCTTCAGAACTTAGCCAAAAAAGGTGATTGGTTTGGCTCTGGAAGTAGGATCATTATTACGACTAGAAACCGAGCTGTCGTAAGGAAAGAGGGAGATGCTAGGAAATACCATTTTCATGAGGTTAAGCAAATGCCATTTGATGATGCCCTATGTCTTTTCAGTTGGCATGCCTTTGGAAAGGATTATCCTCCACATGATTATGATGATATCTCCAAAAATATTGTTTCCGCTACAGCTAGTCTCCCTTTGGCTCTTGAGGTTGTTGGTTCTTCGCTTTATTGTCAATGCCTCGAATCGTGCGTGTGCATGGAAATCTGGAAGGATACTTTGAATGAGTTAAGAAGGGTACCTAACAAGAAAGTTGAAGAAACGTTGATGATAAGCATCAACAAGTTAGGTGACAAGCGGAAAAAAGTATTTCTTGACATAGCTTGCTTTTTCATCAACGAAAACAAAAATAATGCTACTTACATGTGGAATGGCTGCCAATTGTCACCACACTTAGTCATAAACTTCCTCATTCAATCGTCATTGATAAAAATTGACGTTGATAATAAATTCCAGATGCATGATCAACTCAGAGACCTTGGAAGAGAAATTGCTCGTCAGGAGAACTCGGCAAGTCCTAGTAGATTGGGGTTTGATATAAGCGCGGAAAAAATCATTAATAATACCCGAGTATGCACAAACTTGTAACAATTTTCTTCTTTCTCACTATTGTAAGGGTAAATCTCCATTTTTACTTGAAATTATTCGACTCTTGTAGGACACAGAGCAGTTGGAAGTACTATGGCTCAACTCAAGTAATTTTACTCTTACGTATGATGCTTTAGGAAAATTGCGAAACATTAGGTTTCTCAAATTACAAGGTGGAAAATTCAAAAGAGACCTCACAGGGCTATTCAGAGGGCACACTGAAAATCTCCTTCCGAATTTGAGATGGCTTTGTTGGCACCACCTTCCGTCCAATTTCAAAATGAAGAACTTCTGCCCCGGTAATTTAGTCGTGCTTGAACTATGCAATAGTCCTATTAAAAAACATTGGAAAGGATGGAGGCGACTGAAGGTATAATGTGTTTTGCAATCCTCTACCATATTTTTCTTTACATTTTTAAGTTACAATATGATTAATGTCTGCTTTGTTTTACAGACAGCAAGTCAGTTAAAAGTTTTGGATCTAACGGGATGCGACCGGTTGAAAACAATACCAAATTTATCAAGTTTCGTCCATTTAGAAAGATTGATCCTGCAAGGTTGTTGTAAATTAGTTGAAATCAACCCTTCAATTGGCAAGTTAGAGAGGTTGACTTACTTGAATATGGAGGGATGTGGATCCCTAGGGAAGTTGCCTGAAGAAATAAGGTCTCTGACTTCTTTAACCACAATTATCATGCAAGGATATGGGCAAAAATTTCAGCTTCCTGACTCGGTGGGTGATCTGACATCTCTAACATCACTTGAAATAAGAAGTGTCTCTATTACTAAACTTCCAAAGTCGATTGGGAACCTAACAAATCTCAAGCACTTGTCTTTGAAACGTTGTCGAAAATTGAGGACACTTCCCGATGGCATTGGACATTTAAAGTCTCTAGTTAAACTAGATATATCGGGATCAGATATTATTGAACTACCCGACTCCATTGGGAATCTAATGTGTTTGAAAGTGATAGATATGAGCGAAAGTGCTATAAGAAGTTTACCGGCTACCTTTTGGCTATTGAAAAGTCTCGAACGGTTATATGCTAGGGCTTGTTGTGATTTGACAGGTGAAATTCCTAAGGAATTTGGGGGTCTATCCTCATTGAAAATTTTGAACCTATGGGATTGCAAGATATGTGGAAGTCCAAGTAGCGTCGATCAGCTTTTCGATCTTAAAGAACTCCACATGACATTATCTGTAGAATGTAATATTCCTGATTTACGGTGGATGTGGAAGTTATCTAAACTTGAGAAATTAAGCATTAAGTCTTTAAATATCAGGTCACAAGGAGATGAGTTGGCTTTCCTCGAACTTCCATCAAGATTAAAAACTTTGTTTATTGATGATTTGATCATCAAGTCAGGAACTCCTCCAAACTGTCGGCCCTCTCTAGCAGCTGCCATTCCATGTCTTGGAAAATTGGATATGCTACGTAGTTTAATTCTAAGGTCATGCAACTTCTGTGATTTGGATGGACTTCAACATTTAAGGAATTTAAGGAATTTGTCTATTAGGAAGTATTATGAAAAATTCCCTGATCTGTCTAGCTTAGAAAATCTAATATATCTTGAATTACTTGAATGTGATGGATTCGTTAAGATTGGAGGATTAGGAGAACTACGATCACTGCAAGCCCTGAGGATAGGTGGGTGCAAATCATTGGAAGTGCTATTTGGCTTGTCAATCTTGACAAACCTTAAGGCACTCGGAATCACATCTTGTAAGAAACTAAGAGACATCCAAGAAATAGATAAATTGAAGTCTTTGGATTACTTGTGGATTTGGGATTGTCAGAAATTGAGGTTGCCTGATATGTCATCATTTCGTAGCCGGATGACCTTCCTATCAATTAACTGCCCTGGGTTACCAAAGCAGGAATCAATAGGTAACCATAATCCTCCTTATGAGGAATTGTTTCGTAAGTATTTAGAAGGAATTTAATTTCCTTGGATTTGGAGGCAAGATGACATTATTCACCAGGAAACACTATGTGTGGGTGTGTGTGTCTCTCTCTACTGAACCTCTGAGACCGCTGCTTATTGGGGCAACCTTAAAGTTGGTTTTGTAGATATACTCTGCAGATTGCGACAGGCATTTTATGTCAGAAGCTGCCGGATCTTCTAGAGGGGCATTGGGGCAGTCAAGTAATCTCTCACTCTCTCAATTGATAGCCCGATCTCATATGTTTATTCTATTGGATATATTTGATGAATATATTGCAACCCCTTTGTTTCTTTGATTACTTAGAACAGTGCACTTGTGTGTTGCTTGCATTAAGCATTACTGTGTGCTAGCGATCGAGTTTAGCGTACACAAGTCAGTGTCTAGATGATATTTGATGGTTATAGCTTATATGTTGTCATTTCTATATATGTATCTCTATCCTTGTGTCTATTTGGTTAAGCTAATACCACTTAATCATTTGGTCTAGACACTTTTTTTTTTTTTTTAATATCAAAATCTCCCATTAATTATATTGAGTTAGTATCTCCATTACCAATAATGCTTAGATATTAACTCTCTCTTCAAGGGAAAATTCAATAAATTAGCTATCTAAGCTGCACATCTTACTATAGTAATGCATCAACTCACTAGCCAGTTTCCCCCCACTAATAAATTAGCCCTCTTTTCTCTTCTTTTTATTCTGCAAATTGCCTTTGCCTCTTCAAACAAGAGAAATGGATTGTATTTTTAATCTTTTTTAGTGAATACATTTATCATATATTTTTTCTTTTTCATTATGCATTTTTAATATCATTAATGTAATTTTTTTCCTTGAATATTTAGTGGTGTATGCAGTTTAATGTAATAACTTCGTTCTAAATTTCATTATATTGCTGTATTTAACTTTTTACACATACATCTTGGCATGTGTCTATTGGAGGAAAACAAATTGCAAGTTCTTTACTTTTATTATGACTCTATTTCATTTTTGGCAAATCAAGCCTTTCAATAAACCATAACCCTCATTTGTGTAATTTTCAAATGGATGTAAATTTAGTTATATTTTGTGATTTCGTAGGTTGTCAGGATTTATGTGGATGATATTAAGATGATTAACCATAAACGACATCGTCTCATCATTAATATCTCCGATATCCACTCCTCTAGTGGCTTGCGCTTGGTGGGATTTCACAAGCTTTATTTTATTTATTTATTTATTCATTTTGGTTTAGTGATTTAGTTCGAAGAATGGTGTTGTCTATTCGTTTTGAATTGAACACTTTTACTTGTTTTTGTTAATTTATTATATACAAGAAGAGATATAGACATTATTG